>CM060848.1:6171399-6234972 GCA_030737835.1 Acorus gramineus
ATTCCCTCTCACTTGCGGAAATCCAGCACTCATTTGGAGTGCGGAGACCCGGAGGAAGATTAAGGTCATTCTATGGCTCCTTGCTCATGAGCGTCTCCTCACGAAAGTCTATCGGTCGAAGTGGAGGAGGGATGAGCACGTTGCTTGTGGCCTTTGCGGTGAGGCCCCAAAAATGGTGTTGCATTTGTTTTGTCAATGCCAGTTTGCTCTGGCTTTGTGGCGGGAGGTTAGCATTGCAACTTCGCTTCCCCCCTTCTCCTCCCTTGCAGAGATGTGGGAGGCGGGAGCGGATCTCAGTTCCTAGGCTTCATCGAGTCAGGCTCGGGCCGTGGCATGCTTAGTTATTCCGGTGGGAACTTGGGTGATTTGGCGCTCTAGGAACGATGTTGTCTTCAAAGGTGCAAGGACGTACGTCGAAAACATGTGGGAGCTTACGGCTTTACTCCTTCGTGACTGTGTGCGGGAATTGGTTGGGGTGAGGGGGGTGCTCCTCAACGGGGTCACCATGGAGATTATCACCTAGTATCAATGACGGGGTTTAGAGGTCGGTCCGGTAGTGAGTTGACGCCCTGTCCACTCCCATGCCATACCCTAACTATTTACTTATGTTTATGCTTTATTTACATTACTCTGTATTCTTCCATCCCCAATTCAGAGCTGTACTAACTCTTTTCTATAATGAAATCGATTGGTAGCGAGTTTCTATCTTTTCAAAAAATAATGCAAAAATGGTTTGTCATCTGGTGAAAAGTTACATGATAGCAAGTTCAGTGACATACTCAATGCCTTGCTGAAAACTGATGAATGCATATACTCTGTGCTGAGTCTGTTCATCATCCGTGCATTGATCCCTAACAATGGGACTGACCTCACAATCTTCTTCCTCAAGATTTGAGGGAGGTGTGATTAGTTGATTTGAGTATCCATCCTCCTCAAACACACAATTGTACTATGCTGTATGGTCCATCCACTTCTTCGTTCATCTATGAGGGTATCTTATGGCCCTCTCCTGCTAAGAATCTCCATAGAACGAGTAGATGAAGAGCTGCTAAGAAGCATCATAGACCTAAAAACAAGGACATCGTCTTCCTCCTGCTGCCACTACGACTACTACTCCAATTTACTTTGTTCAGCCACACGCGGATCAACTTGACCAGATCAGTCAGCTCCTAGACCACCTGATTCTGCAGCAGTCGCTTTCTGGTTCTTCTACTCCCTTTGCCTTCTCTTCTACTATGGGTACTCCTGCTTATTGGATCTTTGATTCGGGTGCCTCACATCACATGACGCCTTATAGTTCTATCCTCACTGCATGCTCACTTGCACCTTCACACCTCCCTTCGATTCATACTGCTAATGGCTCTCCTTTAGTCATCACGCAGTGTGGATCGATCACTACCACATCTCACCCTACTGGCCGCCTTTCATTACCATTTGTTTTTCATGTTCCTGATCTTTGCATCAATCTTATGTCTATTCGTCGATTGTGTGATTCTGGATTCACCGTTACCTTTACCTCTTTAGGGTGTTTTGTGCAGGATCCACGTTCAGGGCAGAGAATTGTTGTTGGTCGTAGGATAGGCGGACTATATTATGTGGAGTATCTTCATCTTTCTGTACCCAATCCCTCAGTTTTCTATGGCACTGTCACCTCTGATATTGACTTTTGGCATAAAAGGTTAGGTCATGTTTCTGAGTCTCGTCTTAAAGACCTTATTCAGTCTGGTGATTTAGGTCATGTTTTGTTTTCTCCTCTTTTTGTTTGTGAGGGCTGTAAATCAGCCAAACCTGTTGCTACTCCATTCCATTTTAGTAATCATCATTACTCTAGGCCATTTGAGCTTGTTCATTCTGATATCTGGGGTTCTTCTCATATCACGTCAAAGAGTGGTTTTTCATATTATATCAGTTTTATTGATGACTATTCTCGCTTTACCTGGATTTATTTATTGAGTCATCGATCTGAGGTCCCAAAGATATATGAGGTCTTTACCACTATGATTCACACCCAGTTTCAGACTCATATCAAAACCTTTAGGTCTGATTGTGCTTGAGAATATATTTCTTCCATGAATCTCAAGGCACTCTCTTCCAGCAATCCTGCCCTTATACTCATGAATAGAATGGTGTTGCTGAAAAAAAACATTGCCATATTCTTCAGACCGCTCGTTCCCTCTTGCTTTCTTCTTAAGTCCCCAGCACATTCTGGGCTGAGGTTGCTCTTCTATCCGTTCATTTTATTAATATCACTCCCTCTTTTGTCCTCTCTGGTATGACTCCTCATAAATGCCTTTACTCCTCCAAACCTGATTATAGCAGACTTCGCACTTTTGGATGCACTTGTTTCATGTTTCTCCCTCCTCATAAATGCACCAAGTTGGCGCTTGGTCAGTCAAGTGTATATTCTTGGGGATTAGTTTTGAACACAAGGGATATCACTGCTACGATCCTGTTGAAGATCGTTTTTGGCTCGCTCGTCATGTGTCATTTGTCGAGAATGTTCCCTATTTTTCTTCTACACCCACTACCTCCTCTCCTCCTGTGCCTTCTCCTATTCATGCCTCTCCTATTGAGTCTCTACCTCTTCTTGGGCCGTCTGTTGTGCTTGAGCCCACTCCTAGTTCTGCTCTCTCTGAGCCTCCTCTTGGCACTCTTATTGCTAACTCCCATGGTTCTTCATCTCCTCTTAGCACTCCTATAGCCAACTCCCATGGTCCTCCTAGTTCTTCTCCTATTGTGTTTCCTCTTTCTCCTTCCGCAGATGACTCCGCTAGTACTCCGTCTTCCACGATTGACGCACCTCCCTCTGATGTGGATCCTCGTCCCTCGATTCGCTACCCTCAACGTGAGTGTCATCCACCTTCCCTCTTCAGTTTTGACTCTAGACCATCTGACCGATTTGGCTTTGCATATGTGAGTACCTATTCTCCACAGTTTCAAGCCTATCTCACCACTATACATGCCCATTGTGAGCCCCGGTCTTATCGAGAGGCAATCGAGTACCTTGAGTGGCAGCAGGCCATTTTTGGCGAGTTTCAGGCATTTGAGTAGACTTAGACTTGGGATGTTGTTCTTCTTTCTGATGGTGGTTACACCTATCAGCTGCAAATGGATATTCAAGATAAAGTATCGTCCTGATGGATCCATTGAACGACATAAAGCTCGTCTTGTTGCCAAAGGTTTCACACAGGAGTATGGTATTGACTATGAGGAGATCTTTGCTCCCGTTGCTCAGATGACTACTGTCCACACCCTTCTTGCTGTTGCTGTTGTTCATCGCTGGCCTCTCTTTCAGATTGACATGAAGAATGCTTTTCCTTATGGTGATTTATCTGAAGTTGTTTATATGCAGCCCCCTCCAAGTCTCAGCACTCCTCCTTAGCATGTCTGTCATCTTTCGGCGGGCTATATATGGTCTTAAACAGGCTCCTCGTGCCTGGTTTGAGCTCTTTCGTAGCGTTATTCTGGCAGCTGGTTTTGTTGAGAGCTTTCAGGGCCACTCTATGTTTGTGCGATCCTTATCGCAGGGTCGGGTTATCCTTATTCTATATGTTGACGACATGATTATCACTGGCGATGACTCTGCTGGTATTACTCGGGTCAAGAATCACCTCAGTCGATAATTTCAGATGAAAGATCTTGGCACTCTTCGCTACTTTCTTGGTCTCGAGATTGCACAAAGTGATCGTGGGATTCTGCTCTCTCAACAGAAGTATACAGCTGACATTATCGAGCACGCTGCCCTCTCAGATACTCACAATGCAGAAACTCCTCTTGAGCTTCATATGAAGCTCCATCCTACAGATGGTGAGCTCTTTCCAGACCCAACTCGATACAGACAGATTGTTGGTCAGCTTGTATATCTCTGTATCACTAGATCTGACATTGCTCATACCGTCAGTATTGTTAGTCAGTTTGTTTCGGCTCCTCGATCAGTGCATTATGGTGCCCTTATGTGTATCCTCAGATATTTGCGTGGTACTATCACCAGATCGATCTATCTATCATCCTCTTAAACTCTGGTTCTCAGAGCTTACACTGATACTGATTGGGCTGGAGATCCAACCACTAGACGCTCCACTACTGGGTTCTGCATATTTCTCGGAGATTCCATCGTCTCTTGGCACAGTAAGAAATAGGAGGTTGTTTTTCTTTCCAGCACCGAGGCTAAGTATTGAGCCATGGCCATTACCCCCAAGGAGATTGTTCATCTTAGACGTCTCATGGTGGATCTAGAAGTTACTATGGCTGGTCCTACTCCTCTTGATTGTGATAACCGGTCTGCGATTCAGATTGCCAGCAATCCGGTCTTTCATGAGAGGACCAAATACATAGAGATTGATTGTCACTTCGTCCGTCACTACTTTCTTGCAGTGACATTATTGCTTCCACATATTTCCTCTGCTGAGCAGCTTGCTGATTTCTTCATGAAGACACATCCAGTTCCTCGATTCCAGTTTCTCATTGGCAAACTCACTTTGTATGATCCACCGTGAGTTTGAGGGGAGACTGTTAAATCATATGTGTTATGTCATTACATATGTTGTGTATTACACGTGTGACTCATATGTACTTGTATATATAAAGATTTTAAACCTTAAGAGGAATACAAGGATTCCCATTATTTCATTCTCTAATTCTAACAGAGTATAAAGTGAATTTTATGTTGTCATTACGTGTGTAGATGTGTAGATTTCCTTAGTTTGTAACAAAATCATATATGTGATATATCATGTTATCATTTTGTTGCATCCCTTGGTGGACTGAATAATAGAGCATGATTTTTTTGTTCTAGAGATTGGCAATCCGAAGATTTATTTTATTTTTTTATGAAATCTGTCTTGGTTGATTAAGCAAGATTTAATATGTTTTAGTACTGCATTGTCGTATGATTTATTTAGGTTTTTAATAAGGAATATTTTTGTGTTTACATTTATCTATGAAATATTTCTTAGGAAATAATACAATAAGATTTTCCAGAGGACAAGAATTGTTTTTTTAGCTTTTTACCAAGGAAAATATTTCCTAGATAAAAAAATATTTTTTTGCTAAATAGAATTTTTTGACATTCACCAACAAAATTAATTGTTTAGCAAGGAACTTATTTATTTTTACCAATGCAATATTTCCTTGGTAAATGTTTATACAAAGGAAACCGTGATTTCCTAAGTAAGTACATTTAACGATGGGTTGCTGTGACGAAATTACGAATGAATATTTTTATCGGACCATCGAAAGGAGACGCCATATTTTGAGCAGCTAAGAAGAGTGAGGAAAAGCCCTAGCTTTGAGGGGTCGAGAACCTGAAATTCGTCCACGCCTCTTACCCCCAATGTGTAAGCAGGTGAAAGACAAATTAATGATAATTTGTTTGGATGATCCTCAATAAGAATTATGGACAAGGCTGTATTGTTTGGATGATTTCAAAACTCGCTTCCCCTGTGAAAATATTATGTTTACTTTTT
Source organism: Acorus gramineus (assembly GCA_030737835.1). Classification (NCBI taxonomy): domain Eukaryota; kingdom Viridiplantae; phylum Streptophyta; class Magnoliopsida; order Acorales; family Acoraceae; genus Acorus; species Acorus gramineus. Next base: position 6,176,865 of record CM060848.1, read on the forward strand.
GCTTGGTAAAGGTGTGTATTGCATTTCCGAGTGTACATAATTGTACAAGCATTCTTGGAGTTGTTCCGATTCTGTGTACATAAAAGAATCAGATGCATTAATGCATCGACGTTTGTGCTAATACCCAAATCAACAGCTCCGATTATGTTCATTCTGGTGGCAAATGTGCTTAGTTGCATGTGTCACATGGCTGCGGTGGAGGGTTGGATTACTGGCCTGGGATGCGTGCAGGATGGGGAACTGGTCTCACACCTGTAGTACGCCGACGACGTGCTGTTGTTGAGTGAGGCATCAAGTGCAAATATTAAGGGTTTCAAATTTATTCTAAGTTGCTTTGAGAGAGTGTCAGGGCTCAGCCTAAACTGGGAAAAATGTGAGCTCATTCCCTTGAATCTAGAGCAGGAAGAAGCAGAGGGATTGGCTGGCTTGGCGAGATGCCCAGTGCAACACCTCGCTTTCCGCCATTTGGGTTTGCCTCTGGTTAAAAACAGATTAGCCAGAGCTGATTGGAACCCGCTCATACAAAGACTACAACGCCACCTAGCGGGATGGAAAGGACGCGTCCTTAGTATGGGGGGGGGGGGGGCAAGCTGGTCGACCTCCAAGCGGTACTTTCTAACATGCCGCTGTACTTCCTCTCGATGTTTCGGGTGCCGAAGGGCGTGGCATAGCGCATCGAATCGATCAGACGGATGTTTCTCTGGAATGGCATAGTGAAGTGAGGCAATAAGCCTTGTTTGGTAAGGTGGGATCGGGTATGAACGGCGAAAGATCATGGTGGCATGGGTATTCGAGGTGTCGAGGATATGAACCAGGCCATGCTCGCGAAGTGGCTTTGGAGGTGGGTTGTAGAACCAAATGAGGGATGGGCGTGCTATCTGCATGGGAGATATGGTATGCCTCAGAAGGGTCTCCAATTTTCGGCGTGCACGAGAGGTTATTTGGCATCAGTAAAGGCATCTTCACCTTGGGGAGGGAATTCGGGCAAAGCCTGCGTTTTAAGGTCGGTAGGGGAATCGCAAATTGTTTTGGCAAGATTGGTGGATTGATGACGGACCATTATAAGGCCAGTTCCCCGACATCTTTCAGGTGGCAACACGTAGGGTAGGCAGGGTGAGGGACTACTGGATAGAGGACAAGCAACAGCCGTGGGACATATGCGTGCGTAGGGTCCTATCACCATCCAAGACCAACCGATATATGATTGCCTGCTTACTGTCAACCTGCCTAGTGGCGAACAATGATGATAAGGTGATATGGAGAGGGCACAATAATAGGGTCTTCAAAGTGAAATTGGGCTTTGCATGGTGGCAGCAGGCGTCACTACAAGAAAACGGGGTTTTAGCGACGGCCATAGCCGTCGCTAAAAAACCTAAACGCCGTCGCTATTAATATTACCAACGTTTGATAAGCCGTCGCTATTCGTCGCTAAATATCCCGTCGCTAACTATATTAGCGACGGCCAGAACCGTCGCTAAAAGGCGATATTGTTGCCGTTATGAAGTCAATAACAGATATTATTTTTTATATTAGCGACGGCCTACGACCGTCGCTAACAGTATTAACGACGGGCATCGCCGTCGCTAAAAGTATTAGCGACGGTCGTAGGCCGTCGCTAATACTTCAAAATTGACTTTTTTACTTCCTTTCCCGTCCGTTGTCAGTAATAGCGACGGTCACTGGCCGTCGCTATTTCCTTCTTTTCCCACATCCATCCGATTTATTGACAAAAAAAAAAAACAAAACCTGTATATATAATATTTGACACAAATATATAATTACACAATTAACATTCACCAAATCCTGATTCCAGTAAGCAGTTAAATAAAACAAATTCTGAATTATAATGTCATCATTAATTAAAAGAATATATACATATAGACTTAAGTGAAGATATGAAAAGAAACACACATCCATTGTTGAATGAAAATCTTGCATCATGAGTCCTGCAAAAAAAAAAAAAAAATACAATCTTTAGGTTATGAATAAATAAATTAAAGTAAAACAATAAACCAAATTCGTAAATATTAATCATCTGCTGTAGTCGAAGTTCATGATTTCTTCAACAATGCCATTCACATATGTTCATAGGCTTTGTCTTACATATCGTGAGCAAGCAAGGGATTTAGAGAGAGAGGCACATAGAATCAGACCTTCAATGTCCAACAATACTCAGGCCATTCATCAACATTTGTTGGGAAATCTAGAATTACAAGCAAACATGAGAGTAGCAGTTTTTTTGAGAGAACACAGTCACTGACTGGATTTATATTTTATTTTTTTTTTTTTTTGAAATCGAACAAGTGATTGTTATGTAGTTTTACTGAAAATAGTGAACAGAGGTTTCTTATCTTGTTTCATTTTTATGTATGACTTCTTTATATATTGTTGAAATTTATCAGTGAAATACCAAGTTTAAAGTCACCATCAACAATGATAACTTGAAATGCTCATCTAGAATTGGTTGTCCTAAATGTTTAATCACATAGCTTAGCAAAAATTTCACCAAGTTCAAGTTTTTGGTGTTTGAATAAGCTAAATGTAAATGACGTCTTTATAAAACTTGGTCCCTGTTTTGGGGTGTAGAACAAGTGAAGAATAAGCCTAGATAGAAATGGAATAGCCAAAAATGAGTTTTTTAATTTACTATATATCCAACTTTATCATATTACTTAGTAGACACAATAGCAAAATCTTTTTTCAAATGATTTTTATTGTCATTCCTATCATATTAACTTTGACCATCATATTTTTAAATCACTTCACTTTTGTTGGCTTCATAAAAACTCTTGAGTTGTCATATAATAAAACCTTGTAAACTCATTTGATAATTCAAATCACAAACCAAGTTCAAGTAAAATCTAGGACAGATGGGAGTAGACTAAGTTTAAGTAAAATCCATCATCATGCAAAATACAAGTGGATGCCACATTTGATCACAAACTATAATGATTATATTAAATTTGAAATGTGAATTGATTATGTATTTCATATAAAAAATTTGAACAAGAATGAATAGTCATAAATGCAAGAAAAATTAAAAAATCGTACCTCATTGTGTGGGTCAGGCATCATCTGATGCATATATTTCTGCATCTGCTCCATGGTTCTCTTCATTTCTTGCATTTCTTGTTCACGCAACCTCTCTCTTTCACGTAAGCTCTCCATTTCAGAACGCATATCTTCAAGTTGAGAACAGACTGCAACATAACTGCCTTGTGATTGACTCGATGATGATCCAAATACTGAAGTAGGCGTTGGACCTAACCCAAAACCGCGGACTCGTCCATGTCTCTCTGGCCCCATAATGAAAGTGTATATGCCATCACTAACAGTGGAGCCAGACTCCTGTGTCGATGCCACTTCTCTAAAGCGATTCTGTTAAAAGATAACATATATTACTTTGAATATAATTTAATCATTATTAAGTTTATACAATAATTACATACCATTATTTCAGCAGATTTTGGATCTGATGGAGACCCATCTTTCTTGGTATGGGTACGAGCAAAAAGCTCAGCTCGTGTAGGCACACTGCCATCCGTTCTTGATTTAATCTATTGTCACGACATAAATTAATAGATAAACATTATTAAAGAGATAACTAGAAAATAAGACAAAATGAAGATAGTCACCTCCTCCTCTCTGTAACGAGCAAAACTTTTTGTCCCCCCACAATGTTTAATAACTTGTTTATTCCGATTTTGACTATTTTTTACAGCTATTTCCTACATGAAGTTAATATGAATATCAATAGTATAGTAATATCATAACAGAATTTAAAAAATTATAATTACTAGATAAAATTCTTACTTGTGCCTCAGGACTACTCCAATATTGAACAAGCCAAGTCCAGTCACTATCAGAAATACCAGGGGGAGGTTTAGCCTCATTTCTTGTAGTGCGTGTCCAACCGTAGATTGAACAACGAACAAATGGAAGGAAATATGGAAGGTTCGGGTCCCCCTGAAGGTCCAGGTCTTTGTATGGCTCACCTACCAGGACAGGCTACTCACATGAGTCTATCGGGCGAAATGGAGACCGGATGCCTCTACTGACTGCGCCCTATGCAACTCCACACCAGAGACAGTCTTACATTTGATGTGCGAGTGCCTAGTGTCGCTGCAATGCTGGGCGCTTTTGCAGGCATTGAATGAGCTAGCGTATTCGTCAAGCGATTTGTCAGAACTATGGAGTGCCGGCTGAAGTATGAAGAGGCGAGGGGATCGTAGCGCAGCAGCCAAGATCTCGCAAATGGTGGTGCCGACAAGGACATGGGCGATATGGCTAACACAAAATCAAGCTATTTTTAAAAACTCCAGAGTGTACTTTGAAAACATAGTAGAGTTGGCAAAATGGCTTATTACATCATGGGGCTGAGAACTGACTGAGGCGACGTCAGTCAGTTTTGCAGGCAGGGTGTTGTCGATACGGACTAACGAAACATCTAGGTAGTTTGTAGGGGCGGTTTTTATTTGGTCACTTGGGCCTGCTTTGGTTGGTAGTTGCTCAACTACTCTCAAAGTTGCCCATTTAGATCATCTCCTTTTTTCCTTTATATGCCCACTCCTAGATCTTTCTCTTTCGAATTTTATATTTTGATGCTACTACGCTTACAATACAATTTCTATATTATCTCAAAAAAAAAAAAAAAATGTACAAGCATTCAAAGAAAACTAAAAGAAAATGGGATGGTAAACAAGGAAAGCCGAACCACATTGCTTTATAAAAAATTATAGCATGTAGTGTAGGTGTTGCACGTGAGACTGTATTCATAATTATATATCCAAAAAATGGATACACTTAATTATTCTTACAATTATTTAAGCAATTCTAACTACTATATATAAAATATTTAATAGAATATATACTCTATCAGGTGAGTATATATATTCAGATTAAGGAAAATGAAAATCCGTATGCATTTTGTTAGATGTTCATATATTGAATTCTTTTTTGTGATGTAATCAGTTCCATTTTATAATTATAGTCATATAGTCATAATATCTCCATATCTTATGTTAAATTGCAATATTTATTTAGTTATTATATTATATATAAAACTGTGGATAAAAGTCGTTTGTAGTTTGGATTATGTCCCTTAAAGTGGGAGACATCCTAAATGATTTTTAATTAACCATGGATCAGTGCGAAAATTAACTGTAAAGATATAAAACTAAAATCTCATACCAAAAGCCGAAGTTTAAGAATACCGATTTGAAATAGAAATTTATTGATTGATATACACAACCCCTTCACAAATTTATATAGGGTATTGTGACTTGAAGAATAAGAAAAGAAAAACATAAAGAAAATACATCGAGACACTCTTAATATATCTTATATTATATTTACATATATACTAGTACTTATTCTTAACCAACATAGAGTTATTAATGACTATATACCTATTTTGGCGGCGCCACATGCGACGAGGCATTGAGAAACTCTTTGCGCTCTGCGATGGCTCTCAACTTCTGATCCACAAGAGAAGCCACTTCACCCAAGTCCGCGCCCTTCAAACCTTCCCCGCGGAGGTACCGCATCAACGCCACCTTCGCCTCCATCTCACGGATCTCCTTCTCAAGCCTCCTAAGCTGCTCTTTTTGCCTTTCGATCTGGAACCTGATCTCCTCGTTCACCTTGTTATGCGCCATGAAAGAAAATCCAATGAAAAACAAATGACTTGTTGAGGCACTTCGTTGTTTGCTTGTGTTCATAATATATATATATAGGGTCTTGTGACTTGTGAAGGATCAATTCAATTTAATGTGCATTAATTGCAATAAATATTCAATAGTATAGTTCTCAATTAATTTTATTGCATGTGTTCAAAATATACAGGGGCTTAATGACTTCGTTGAATGCCTAAATTGTAAAATTTAACAAATTCACTCCATTAATTTAGGGTCAGTTAATTAAGGATCTTTCATAGATGATTGTGAGAGATTTTTGTCGGTTTTTTTATGCTATGGATGAAAAGATGACATGCTTGTAATATTTAATTAGACTGTGGTTTTGGGCGATTAGGATTCTTGAATTATCTAATCAAGATTCTTAGAGATCCCTTACAATATTTGACAATAATAAGTTCATTACAATGGAAATTTAAAAAATTTATAATGGAATTTGGGTTTTTTGGCATATATACAAAAAACATGCTTTCTATTTTTATATCATCACAAATATCAAAATTCATTTTATACCATTAGAATATTTCTTAATGAAAAAATATGTCTCTTTGTCATATTTTTTAACTAAAATAAAATAAAATTTAACTAGAGTTAGTTTTTAACCAATAAGTCAAAATGACAAAAATATTTTTAACATAATATTTTTATGATGTTATCATAATTAAACATAATAATCTCATTAATCTATTGCTCTTTTTGTATCAATCGTGAGCCGTTCTCAATTAATTTTGGGTCAGTTAATTAAGGATCTTTCATTGATGATTGTAAGAGATTTTTGTTTTTTTGTTTTTTATGCAACTGATGAAAAGCTTACATGCTTAAAATAAATAAACTCTGGTTTGGGCCATTAGGATCTTTGAATCTAATGAAGATTTTTAGAGATCCCTTACTATATTTGGTAATAATTTAATTAAAATATAATGGAAATATGAAAATTGATATTGATGATTTCGCTATATATAAATTTTATTTTTAGTTTTTTTGCATGTATAACTTCCAAAAACATGCTTTCTATTTTTATATCATGAAAAATATCAGATTTAATTTTATACCACTAAATATTTCTTAATAAAAAAATATGTCCCTTTGTCATATTTTTTTAATCAAAATCAATTTTAACAAAAGTTGGTTTTTAATCAATAAGTAAAAATAACCAAAATTAATTTTAACGTCATATTTTTATAATGTAAATATAATTAAACGTAATTACCTAATTAAACTTTTATTCCTTTCATATCACTCTTGAGCCATTCTTTCTTTTGTCTCCTTTCAAACTACCCCCTTCCCTTTTTTTTCAAATTTAAGATATGTGTTTTTCTCTCTTCATCAACTATGGTGGATCTAAATTGTTCTTCAATAATGATCATAAATAACGTAGCTTGATATGTAATAGATCAATTAATTACCTACAAAGCTTTTCTGGATAGTCATAGCCATAAAAAAGGGCATAAGTAGTCAATGGAGAGAAAGAGAGTATAAATTGTTAAGGAACATTCATATATTGGTTACAACTATATATATATAGTGCATTAAATGTATATAAATGGTATGAACGGAATCGAGTGTATGTCCATTATTTGATGCAAGTTGAGTATACATCATCCTTCATCGGTCCATATATACAACGGTGTCTGGTGGTTCAAGCACCTGAAAGCCTTGCCAAACAGGGTGTGAGGAGCCAATTAACAGTAATTACTGATGCACTAGATGATCATCAGTTACCTCACACCACATATACAATCTGTACATCAATGTATACAGGAAGCCAAGGACTATGGTGTTGTAAATGATGTAAACACCTTTTTAGTTTTTGAATATATAAGCCCAATGTGGACCTTGACACCATAATATAAGAAAATTAAACCTTGAAAAAAAAAGAAAATGTTATGAGGACAGCATCATATGCAGTCTGACAGGCTGCGCGCGCGTGCACATATTAAACAATAAATCTTATTTAATGAGTTATACATTTTGATAAAAAGTGAATATCGCTCTATTTTGAATTGAATGTACTTATTTTTAAAATATATATAAAAACATTTAAGGATATATATACATATATAATAATACATATACCTTATCTAGGAAGATATATATATCTCACTAGTTGACTAATGTAGGAATATAAGACATTATTTGAGGTTGTTCATAACATTATCTTTATACAGTCTTTTTTTATAGCCATACACAAATCAAAGAAATATCATATGTATCATCTGTGTATACAAACCAAAAACAATTTAACCTCAAATTTTGCATGGATCAATAAAAAAACAGAAGTCATACACGCAAATATCGTATGTATGCACAAACCAAGAAAATCAAATACAAATAAAATAAAACTGCTCATCACAAGTTAAAACAGAGCTCACTATATGAACAACCTAAAACAATTGATAAAAAACCGTCGCCATCTATTAAACAATAGCCAAACTATAACATACCTATAAAAACAAACAACATCATATCATGGTCATAGACGTCTCCCATGTAACTCAACATTGTTGGTATCGCCGTATCGTTGCGATACCACTCAGTTTTTCTAATACACCACACCACTCTCACCAAACAAAACACAAAAACAAACATATACACGCATTGTTATAAGACTACTTTTTTATTGATCGATCTGTACACAAACACATCTCTTCAGAAGTTAATGTAGAGTGTTCTGAATCGAAGAGCAAGAAAAACAAAAACAAACAAAAGAAAAACATTAAAATTCAGATCCTGTCAATAGTTCCACTAAAATTCCATAAAAATACTCCTAAAATTGCTCACAGTAATCTTTTTAATTCAACTTTTATTTTTTTATAACCGAAGTTGAAGGTCTACAGCCAAGGCTGGCGCCAGATACAATGTCTTCGTGAGCCACTCAATGCGTTCTGCAACGGCTCTCGCCTTCCCCTCCGCAAGCGAACCCACTACATCCAAGTCCGTGCTCTGCACACCCTCCCCGCAGAGGCACCGCATCAGCGCCACCTTCACCTCCGCCTCGCGGTTCTCCTTTTCGACCTTCTTGAGCTGCTCTTCCAACCTTTCATTTCCCTTTGATAGGAACCTCTCTTGATCGAGGGTGCGCTTGTCCTGACCCAACGAGGGGAGGTCTCTGAGTTGAGCGATCAGGTTGTCCGCGTCGACTATGGAAGGCCAGATCTCCGGTTGGTTGGGCTCGCCAGGCATGGTGACGAGCGCGCAACTTGGGATGCCACAGAGAACGCTCAGCTCGTCCACCTTCTTTAGGAGGTTCCTCTTGCGCCTCTGGAAGGTGCGGCAACGAGTCACATTGGAGGTTATGTAAGCAATCTTCGTCTTGTTCCGCGCCATGAAAGAAAACCCAATTGAAAATCAGAGGACTTAATGTTTACGCTTTTCTGTTTGTTGGTAGTGTCGCGTGTTCATAATATATAGGGGACTTCATAATTCATTGAAGCTGTGTTAATTGCATAGTGTTTAAAGTTGAATTGATTTTGAGAGATTTTCGTTGCTTTTTTTTGGTAGTTAGGATCTCTTATTTATTTGACCAGGATTTTCTGAAATCCCTCAAAATATTTGACATGGTAATAAATTAATAGATGGTTGGTTTACAAAAGTTGGTAATAATTAATATATTGATATAAGTCATTGTTAAATTGTGGACGATTAATTGGAGTACTAAATTGAAACACCTTCGCTTTAATATAGAAGGTGATTATATGGATATAAGTCACTCATTAACTGTGGGATGGTAAAATTAGATTGTAAAATTGAAACTTATTTAATAGATTGTGTGACACGTGGATGTGAGTCAATTGTCATTTGTGAGAGGTTAAATTGGAATGTGAAATTGGAACTCGTTACCAATTATAGGATGGTAAAATTAGAATATAAAATTGAAATGCATATATATGTTAAGTCAAACAGACCCAGCTTTTATTTCTGATTTTTCCTCCCATAAATTTAATAATGGAAATATGACAAAAACAAATCTATTCAAAGTTATAATTATTTAAATCAGTCACTTTTAAAAATTATATAAAGAAAAATCTTATTTTACAATTTTAAAAATTCAAAAGACTAATTTATCCTTACATAATTAGATATTTAACTTGCCTCTAACCCTAATTTGAATTTTTTAGATGTTTTGTTATTATATATCATATCGTAGGTTTCTTATATCGAGCTTTGCTACAAAGGCCCCATTGTATATGCCACACTCATAGACCCCATGAGGTATCAAATTTTAATTGGCCGTCTAGTTGACTTTTAAAAAAGGCAAAAAAAGCAAAGTACAGAATTACCCCTATTTAAATCACACATTCACATGCTGGTTTCTCTTCCGTAAACACCTCCAAAAAATTTCTAACTGTTTTTTTAAAAGCATTGAGCAACTTAAAAAAATCATTTCGATCGACCAGCTCATCTTCGATGAAAGGCGTCACCACCCCTGGATTCCTTTTATCGCTCTCTATCATATGAGAGGTGGTTCGATTACTTTTTCAGTCCTCCTTCGGATTCCACATTTTTTTACCTTCATATCGACTTTTTGATGAATGTAACTGACTTTTAACAAAACACTAAGATCAAATAAAAAAGTCAGTTACATTTTGTAAATATAACTTACTTTCAAAATATATTGCACAAATAGTTCAATTAACTAAATTTTATTATCTAAGGCATGTAAAAATCAGTTGTATATTTCAAAAATATAACTAACTTACAAAATATAATGCATAAAGTTTCATATTATTTTAAAAATGTAACACAACCATATGGCAATATAACATCAAAACTCTATAAAATCCTTCAAAAAACATATTTAACATCAAACACCATATTCAAACAAAAAAATTGTAAACAAAAGCTAGATCAAAGGCTGTCATATTTAATATCAAACAATCAATTTAAGAAAAAAATTGTAATAAATGCAAAAACAAATAATAATAAAAGTCATACCTGAATCGACAGACATTGAAAATGATAGCCAAAACAATCAATTGCACAAAAGGTTAGTTAAATTTGTGAATGTAACTAACTTTTATAACATATTCATATAACAAATCAGTTACATTCATAAATGTAACTGACTTACAAAAAAATGTATAAATATACAGATTAGTTTGAGTTTATATCTTTTGAAAAATAATGCATATAAGTATAATACAAATATGAATATATAATTGACATTTAAATATTGAACAATAACATTCAAGATTCAAACTTCAACATCAAATGTTAAACAACTGATATGCCGTATAGAAACCACGTTTGACATAAAAAATAACCAGAATTAACATAAAATGAAACAATTAAAAAAACATACAATAAGTAAACATCACACATGAATTGTCAGACATTTCAATGGTAGCCAAATTGATCAATTTTTTTTCCAATCAGATAAGACTAAAAAGATGTTCAAAATATCAAATCCGATATTCAACATCTACATAAAAAATTCTGAAATTTTATCACAACAATGAAACAGATTATTCAATTATGAAAGCACGATTTGATTGTGATGAGTCAAAAAAGGAAAAAAAAAAAACACAATTGAATGCTCCCCTCAACCCCGATTTAATTGTGATGAGTTAAAAAAAGAAAAAAAAACACAATTGAATGCCCCCTTCAACCACGATTTAATTGTGATGAGTTAAAAAAAGAAAAAAAAAACAATTGAATGCCCCCTTCAACCACGATTTAATTGTGATGAGGTAAAAAAGGAAAAAAAAAACACAATTGAATGCCCCCCAACCATCCACCATTAATTAACTTGGGAAGTTACCAAAACTCACTTAAGGGTATAATCGGTAATTCAATCTATGCCACATCATGGGGCTTACGAGGGGCCTATGAAATGAGACTTGTGAATCATTTTCTTTCTTATATCTTATTTTATGTTTTTTTTTTTATCATTTTTCAGTGTATATGGTAATTTGAATCTGCACTATGCTCTAATGTAGGAGATGATATTATACTATTATGAATTCCTATTCACATATTTTTATTGTGTCACTCGCAGATATCCACTTTTGAAAGAAGCATTGACATTTAAGAGAGTTCATAGAAAAAACTCAAATCATATTGATATATATCTCACAAAATCTACCTAATGACAAATGATTTAGAGTAAAACAAATTTCAAATCAGAATGTGTGAAACAAGGCCCAGGCCCATGGGCCTGCTTGGCCAGTGGACTTGGGCCAATCCGGCCCACGGCCGAAAAAAGGGCCTAGGCTGCGGGTCCAAACTTTAAACATCTTATTTCTTTTGATTTTTTTTAATTTTAAGTTGTTCATTTATATATAAATGCTAAAATAACACAAAATTGAAAGTATAATGTTGAAAAAATATATTTATATCTATTGAATTTTCAAAAATAAAAATATTTAATGAATTAATTCATTCAAAAACTAAATAACTACATGTATCTAACTAGGTTGGCACCTATATAAATGTCAATAATTTGCATAATCTAACCACAATTCAAATAAAAATTACATAAAATTACATGTGACTCATTTATTGGATTGCCCCCTATAGGCCTACGGGCTAACCTGAACGGGCTCAGTTCGGGCTGGCTATGGGCTGGGCCGGGCCAGATGTTGGCTCTACAGTCCAGGCCGAGTGTTAGCTCTACGGTCCGGGCCGGAAGGGCTCGGCTCTCGGGCCTAGGGCTATATATATATATATATATAGTACAATCCGTGCGGACCTTGAGGATACAGCATATACTTTAATTAAAGAGACATATGCATCGATATAGAAAATTGAAATTCAATCCTTCAATATATAAGATATAATAGTAAGTTGGATATATGGATACAAGTCATTAAACAATTGTGAGAGAGTAAAATTGAAATGTGAGACTCCTATTTAATTTATAATAAGGTCATAAGGTGAATATATATAGATAGGTTCATATAAGAAGATAGACATCCATCAATGACGGAACTGCACTTCGCCATTCACAAAGAAGAAAGCAAATTAGATTGCAGAAAACAGAGCAATAGCGCGCCGGTTTGAGAGAAAACAGGGGACCACATAAGTTATCTCTATTGAGACTTCTCAACTCCTCCCAAAGATTTGAAGAGTCAAAAGTGGATTGACCCATCGGCGATTGATGGGCGGCAAGGAGATCAGTTGCACGGTTAATGTATATTTTTTTAATGTTTATGAGCATCTTCAATGGATATGTTAGTTAACTAAGATTTTAAAATGTCATGTTAGTACTTTGTAACTCAACTACACTATCTAAGTCCCCGTTTCAGCTGCACATACAACTGGCTGGGCATAATAGTAAACATATATTGTCATCCACTGAAAAATATGAAATGCGTGCAAAAAGAATTTAAGGATTTTAATTATGATCACTTTTTTTAAGCAAATACAAATAATTAAGTCAATAACAAATTAACAAGAGGAGGTGTCCTTTTAGTTTTGGGTGGAGATTCAGATATGTCAGTTGTCATTTTATTATTGGTTGACTCTGGAAGAGGATGGCAATCCTATTCCAGAAAGGCCACAGTTGGCTAAAACTCAACAACAGAATTACATCCCGTGCACTGGCTCTTTTCCAGCACTCTTGGTCAGATGGTGGAGAAAAATTGAATAATCATGTCTCAAAACCTCAAAATGTTGAGAGCTTGCAGATGGAGCTAGATACAACTACCGTGGTTGGTCCTCCTACGGTTAAGGGTCGAGGGCTACCTTTTGTCCAATAATTTAATGAAGGTTCTTTTTTGGAATTGTCGTGGGATTGCACGACGTGAGGTGCGCCGACATTGTAAATATTTGTTTCTGTCTGCTCACCTTGATGCGATGTTCCTTTTGGAGACTCATGCTAGTGAAGCTCGCATGTACAGCTTTTGCCAATACTTGGGACAAGATTTTGATTTCACTGGGATCCCTGGCACAGGACATGCAGGGGCCTAATGGTTTGCTGGAAAAAATCACAATTCATTTCCTGCTCTATTGGTACAGATCAAGCCATTTATATGGCTGTAACCCAACCCCAGCAAGCCTCCTTTTTAATTGCTGGAGTTTATGCAAGTCCACATGCAAAAGTTATGTTGGGTGTGAGCCCAGCCCATGATGGGCCCATGCATGGATGATGTTATGCACGTGAACAGTGCATAATGTTTATTAGGTTTTCCTTTCTTTTTTGTTTTCTTTGACGGACTGATGTGCGGCAGCTTTTGTTCTGCAAAACAGAGAGAGAGAGAGAGAGAGAGAGAGAGAGAGGAGCAGTTCTCTTCAGGACTTCTTCTTCGTGGATTTCGACGTTGTTCCACGTGGTCTTCTTCTTCCAATTATTTAGAAGATCAGATTTAGGGTTCTTCTTGTGGTAACCCTGTATCCCTCTCTTATATTTGTATTCCTCAAGTTTTGGACAAAACTTGAGAAGACATTATTTTTCATTATATTTTTAATATAGTGGATTGCTGCTGGAGTGCTCCGTGGATGTAGGCTTAAGCCGAACCACGTTAAATTTGGTGTTGCTTGGTGGTTTGCTTATGTTTATATTTTTCTGATTGTTTTGGTGATTATTTTGGACTGCATAAATATTTTTTCCGTGATTAGTATTATTTATTTCACTCAAATAAAATTGTTAAAAATCCCAATAAGTTAGACATCAACTTTGGTCTGAAACAACCGAAGTTCTTAATATTGGTCTACCTACGGTGGTTGCTGGAGATTTTAACACTCTGTTGTACTCGGCAGATAAGAGGGGTGGTGCCCCGTTCCGATCAACCCCAGAGGTGTTAGCATTCAGGCAGTGGAAGGACAGCAATGGTCTCTGTCCGCTAATTGCTAAAGGCCCAAAATTTACCTGGTGTAATAATAGACTGGGAAATGCCCGAACCTGGGAGTTACTGGATCGAGCTTTTGCTAATTCAACATGGATATCTCAGTTCCCATCAGCAACTATTGAAGTTCTTCCTCGTTCTTACTCGGATCATGCTCCGTTGCTGTTGATTACAGAGTTGCTCCCTCCTGCAGGCAGGAAACCTTTTCAGTTTGAAAGATTCTGGTTTGCATATCCAGAATTATATGAGATCGTAGACAGAAATTGGACATCTTGGTCACAGAGATCTCCAATGGGACGATTACAAAATAAACTCCGTCACCTTCAAGAACCATTGAGTCAATGGAATCGAAGAGTGATTGGAGACTTACCTTCACGAGTGGCCCAAGCTCATGATCAGGTGCAGTTGCTTATTCAGCAAGGTCAAGGCGCAGTTAATGGTACAACGTATTCTTCACAGCTGGAAACAGCTTTGTCAAATTTTGTAGAACTTCAGGGTCACCTGGAAACCTTCTGGGCTCAACGAGCACGTCTACAATGGGTGCATGAAGGTGATCGAAATTCAAAGTTCTTCCATGCTAAAGTCCAAAGTTGTCATTTTATTATTGGTTGTGGTAAAAAATTTTATTAAATCTTTACACAAATAAAAATTGCTTGTATTGTAAAATCACCAACTTAAGATATCCAATAAACAACATAACCCAATATATCATCTCCAATAATAAACACTGGAATGACTGAAAAACTCAAAATATGAATAACATAAACTATTCAATATACCTCAAATAAAAGTCTAGTACAAATCACTCAACAATTACAATACAGAAGAAAATCAAACAACTTATAACAAATGTGCATTAAAGACCCAGCAGACCTCACAATCTGAAGCATATATGCCACCAAATTTTTGTTTTTGGACTAGATAAAAGCTGGGGTTCTCTAAAGATAAATCTATCAAGGGCTGTGTGGGATGATTGGGATCTCCGGAAGGTGGGGTACCTCGACCTTGGGGAACATTGGCAATGGTGGAAGTCCAACCTTCGGAAAGGTTGGGATCTCTGGGTTAGGGAATATTAGGACCTCCGGCTTAGGCAAACCGTGGATCTTTGGCTTAGGCAATTCGGGGACCTCAGAAATGATTCCCATTCAAATCAGAAAGTATTCTTTTCACTTCTATCACAAATCAACAGCCCTTATATATGCATAGTCACAAATTCGGGATTCGGCAATAATTCGGTAGAGGTTGAGTTCGGTTCGGTTCGGATTATTCGGGGAAGGATTCGAAAAAAAATTCGGAAAAATTCGGGGATCTAAATAGTTCATGTTGTATCTAGAAAACATGATATACAGACATATCATGTACAACCAAAGCAAAACATCTACTAAATATAAGTATAAAACAAGTTAGAAAGGTTCATAAATAAAAACAATCAAACTTAAGTTGACTATTACACATAAAGCAAAAAAAACATAATTAAAGTTGGAAGATGATCATATAGACACAGAAATACATAAAAAAGATAAAGTGAAAAAAAGTTGTGAAAACTATGATCAATTCATCCTATCCAACTCTAACAAAAAATGCATCTATATGACAATTACAAAATATTATCAAGTTTCATAAAACCTAGACTCCTAGACAAGAGACTCCAATTCCACACCAAGTCCTCTTTCTTCTTCTCTTTCATCTTCACCATCAACATCAAGCAATGCATCTTCTTCAACTTCCTTGAATGCAGTAATATGATCCAAATAAATTGGTTTCACCACTGAATCTGAATTCTTTAAAAGAAACTTTTGTAAGTGAAGGTTCACCCTCACATACACTAGATCATTCAGAGTTTGTGGTTTCAATCTATTTCTTTTTTTGGTGTGTGCTGCATCAAATGCACTCCAATTCCTCTCGCAAGCTGAAGCGCTACATGGTTGAGAGAGAAGCCTCATAGCAACTCTTCTAAGTTCTCCATACTTATCAGAAGGAATAACTACCTTCCACCATAAACCTTCAAAAGTTTATATAACATATGGAATATTAGAAACTTGTATTAACGAATAACTAAATATAAATTTTTGATGTTAATTGCAATAAAACTTACTTGGATGTTTGACACGGAGAGTCATTTTTGCAAATGATGAGAATATATTGGAATCCATACCCATGTAATCCACTAGTTGACTGCTGAATGTTTCCCTTTCACAAATGTCATCCGGTGCAAACATTTTTCGAAGAACTTCAGCAATCCCCTTTTCTGTCTCTTCATCATGTTTCACCAATTTGTCATAATACAAATGTGGATTTAGGAGAGCGGCCATTGCATGCATAGGATGGTGCAAAAGGATCCATCTTTTATCAATGATAGTCCAATAGGGTTCATACTTAGCTTTCTCCCCATTATAATATTTAGATATTGCTTCCTTTGCACGGTCCATGGCTTCAAAAATATAACCAAAAGTACCTCCTTCGGAATCTACCATTCTCAACACTTTTATTAGAGGTTCCATGACCTCTATAACCTCTCTTCCATCCTCCCAAAACAAATTATCTTGTATTATTTGAGTGACTTCCCTTCCCTCCGTCGTCTTTGTTTGAGATAAAGACCTCCATTCATTTGAAGCAACCATGAATCTTAGAGGTTGCTCAAGTTTAATTATAGATTCCAACATAATAAAATTGGTTGCAAAACGAGTGGCCACGGGTCTCTTGATTTCTCTCCCCATTGTATGACTTCTCATACAATCCAAAACATGTGTAAACCTGTATATAAATTTTTTTATTTCTCCACCCTTCCTCACTGTCTCTTTCACCTTCTCAATTTCTTTATCAATGTCTTCAAATAACAAGTCAATGCAATGAGCTGCACAATTTGACTTGAACACATGTGGCATTCTATCTTCCAGAAGAGCCCCCGCTACATTGTAATTTGAAGCATTATCAGTAATAATCTGCACCACATTTTCTCTTCCTACATGCTCATCAATCCCCCTTGTAATAAAATCGGCAAGAAACCTTCCATCTTTCACTTTCCCTTCTGTAGATTCAGAGCATAAGAAGACAGTGCCTCTAGATGATGATGCTAATAAGTTGAGGTGATTCCTGCTTCTCATATCTCTCCATCCATCGGACATGATCGTGCAACCTGTTTCTGCCCAAGATTCTTTTATTTCTTTTACATAATCGGCTGCTTTCTCCTTAAGTGTACACAATAATGATGTTCTTATTGTCTCACTACTAGGAGGAACATAACCTGGTCCATGTTCTGCAACCGCTTTCATGGCTTCAATAAATTCTGGAGTCCTTGCTACATTGAATGCAATGTTGTTAGTAACAAAGTGTTTTGCAATGGCCAAGTCAGCATTTGCTTTTTCGGTCTTTCGTAGTTGAGAATACAGAGTGGTCTGGTGTACTCTTCTTTCCCCGTCTGTACCACCACTGCCACTGCCACTGCCACTGCCACCGCCACCGCCACCGCCACCGCCACCTTGCTCTACAAATGTTGAATCAACTGAAGAAGGTTGATTCCCAACCCCAGACCCTGTAGATGATGCTGCTCTTAACATTTCAAGGACATTTTTCTTCTTTTTTCCGATCTGGACACATAAATCTCTAGCTTGATTTTGTGCCGAATCCGGGGATGCCACACATGGTTTTATATCTTTTCCTGGCACCCTACCAATGTGGTATTTCATCCTTGTAATGGATGAAGTGAACTCTTCTTTACAATACTTACATTTTATCTTTCTGCCAACCTGTTCACAATGTTCCCAAATCTTGTCTTTGTCTTTTCCCATAGTCACTATTTAAAATAAAAAGAAATAT
This sequence comes from Acorus gramineus, assembly GCA_030737835.1. Lineage (NCBI taxonomy): Eukaryota > Viridiplantae > Streptophyta > Magnoliopsida > Acorales > Acoraceae > Acorus > Acorus gramineus. Next base: position 6,195,160 of record CM060848.1, read on the forward strand.
AAATAATATGACTAATGTTCCCAAATATAAAAAATATGATTAGCAAAACAAATACACACACAATTGAGCAAATATTAAAAGTCAAAACACACCAAAGAATAAGAAGCAGCACCTCCTTTCAATCTTTATGGGTCAAATTAGAGCAGCACTTCATTCAATAAATAAAACTTCTAATAAACAGAACATCAACTGTACTCAAGAATCAAGATTATTCCATAAACATATTCTCTGTTTTGTTTTAAAACTTCTCTGTTTTGTTTTAAAAAAAAAACATTATTCCATAAACATCAACTGTACTCAAGAATCAAGAATCTAATAAAACTTCTCTGTTTTGTTTTAAAAAAAAAACGAGACAGACAATGAAATCTATTTCCACTACCATTCAATAAACATATTCCATCAACAGAGTTTTATAGAAAGACAATCAATTTTCATTAAGAGAACATCAATCACAGAACATCAATCAATATGACTTTTCCATTTCCATTTCCAACAACAATCAACCACAGAAGAAACATAATAACTTTATCAAGAAGAAACAGGACATCATTAACAAATTGAAAACAAGAAACCCAAAACAAAGATTTCAAAAGAAGAAAAGATTAAAGAGAAAGGTAATCACCGATTCACCGTCGTCACCTTCACGGCTTCACCTTCGAAGACTAAGGGAGAGCCGGAGTGTTGGTCTGTCGGAGTCTCGGAGAGGGAGAGTCAGAATGCCGGTCCGCCGGAGAGGGAGGGAGAGATTGTGAGAGCCTGAGAGAGTGAGAGAGAGAGAGAGCCAGCCAGGAACTGCCGGAGATGGAGGGTCTTCAGTCGTCACCTTCTTCAAGTTGAACAGCCGGTGATGGAGGGAGAGCCAGAGATGGAGGGGCCCTTTTCAGTTTTTTAGGGGTTAGGGCAAGGGACCCAGTCGGGGTTTTTTTTTAACATACTCTGTATTTCCCAAAAGCCCCTAAATCATCCGAACAATCACGATTTGCACCGAATCCGCCGCATAATCGCCGAATGCACCGAATAATCGCCGTATGCACCGACTCGTCCGTAGCTTCGCCGATTTGTTCGGCAGAGGCTTCATTCGGCGAATGTTGCCGAATATTCGCGTATAAGTCGGCGTCTTTGTGACTATGTATATATGAACACCACAATCAACGAATTGAAGAACCACAACAAGTCTTCTCTGTTTTTTTTTCATTTCGTTAGGTTTTCTAACGCAGCGAAAAACTTAAACAAAGATCCAACAAGCGTTGAGATCCTTCAACAAATCACAATTCTCATAGAGAATAATGAAACTCAGAAATATATTATTAAAAATTGCCAACCCTAAATTACAAATCTCCCTTTTATACTAAAAAGTTATTATCAAAAATAGTAAAAACGAAAATTTGTTATAACTAACTCTAAAGGATCTTAAAAGATCTTCGGATTTGATTATGAAGGAGATATGCAAAATCTAAAAAGTTATTAAAAATAGCAAAAAAGCCATTTTGAGGGCTGAAAAATAGGAAAAATGAAAAAATAAGCCCGCGTTGTGGCATAGCGACAACTTTTGATGATCTCCTCGATATCTACCTCCACTAAAAATTTCAGCAATTCCGAGTTCGGGGCACCATTTATTTTTACTAGCCGGTTTCTCTGTAAATATTTGAAAATCTCAAAATAGTCTCCTTCAGGTTCATCGCTCCCGGAACGCGTCGGCCACCCGTTCTGCATCAGTCCGTTCCACTTTGAAAGAACTCAACCTCGAGTTAGGATTTGCATAGAGAGGTTCTTACTCATGATACTCATATAAATCTGTCACATTGAAAGTCCGACAAATTCCCATGTCTGTTGGTAGCTCAATGACATATGCATTATCATTGATCTTCTTCAAAACTTTGTACGGGCCATATTTCTTGGGCTTCAGTTTGTTGTAGCTTCCCACTAGGAACCTCTCCTTGCGTAAGAAAACCATGACATAATCGTTTTCCTTGAATAATTTGGAGCGTCGATGCTTGTCACCGGCCGCTTTGTATTTCGCATTGGTTTGCTCAAACTTTTGTTTTACTTTTTCTTGCATGGCATGAGCTTGTTCTCCCATAGCCTCCGCCGCAACTCTCATGCCGGGACCTTTAGGTAGTCGTACTAAGTCCACAACATGTTTTCGGACATAAATATATACTAGTGCAAAATGAGACTTTCTTGTCAAATGATGAACAACACTATTGTACGCAAACACCGCCTGTGGTAGTGCGTGATCCCACTACTTGGGTTTGTCTCCACAAATACTACGAATCATGTTACCCAAGGTTCTGTTTGTTACCTCCGTCTGGCCATCAGATTGGGGATGTGCAGTACTGCTACGGTTCAATGAAGCATCGAACATCTTCCACAATGTCACCCAAAAATGACTAAGGAACTTCGTATCACGATCAGAAGTGATGGACTGAGGAACTCCATGTAAATGAACTACCTCGCGGAAGAATATTCGTGCAATATGAGAGGCGTCTGACGTCTTGCGACATGGGATGAAGTGAGCCATCTTCGAGAACTTGTCGACCACCATGAACACAAAATCTACATCTCTTTGGGTACGAGGAATACCCAACACAAAATCCATAGATGTGTCTTCCCAAACACTGTTAGGAATAGGTAAAGGCATGTAAAGACCAGTATTTTGGGACTGACCTTTGGAGGTTTGACAGATGTAACACTTCTTAACAACGATCCCGACATCTTTCTTCAACTTAGGCCAGAAATACCTTTCTTCTAGACTGGTAATGGTCTTGTCTTAGCCCAAATGTCCGCTCAAGCCACCACCATGTAAATCACGAATCAATTTCTCCCTCAGAGAAGATCTTGGGATGCACAATTGATTCCCTCGAAATAGATATCCGTCCGTGACGTGGAAATCAATAACGGCCTGGTTTTGTCCGCACTTAGTCCAAATGCCTTTGAAATCATCATCTTCAGCATATAAATCCTTCAAGCACTCGAAGCCCACAATCTCATGGGATATCGTCATCAATACGTTGGCTCGACGACTCAATGCATCAACAACTCGATTAGTAGCACCAGATTTATGACGAATAACAAAAGGAAATTTTTGAAGAAAAGTAGACCACCTGATGTGCATCTTGTCCACGTGTTTCTGGTTGTTCAGAAATTTTAAGGCTTGATGATCAGAATATAGCACGAATTCTCGCTGAATCAAATAATGTTCCCATTGTTTCAAGGCACGAACCACAGCATAAAACTCTTGATCATATGTGCTCCATTTCTGTCTTGCCTCGCTCAACTTTTCGCTAAAGAACGCAACCAGCCTCTTCTCTTGTGATAGAACAGCACCTACGCCGACACCGCTAGCATCGCACTCTACCTCAAATATCTTTTCAAAGCTGGGCAGAGCAAGGACTGGTGTGGTGCGTAATTTCTCCTTGATCAGTGCAAAACTCCTTTCTGCAGCTTCACCCCATAGGAATTTTCCTTTCTTCATGCACTCCGTAATCGGCGCCATAATGGTACTGAAGTTTCAAACAAATTGATGATAGAAAGTGACTACCATGGAAACTTCGAACATCTCCAACGGTCTTAGGTGTAGGCCACTCCCTAATTGCTCGCACCTTCTCTTCATCTACATGAATTCCTTCAGCACAGACTATATATCTCAAGAATAAGAGGCTTCTAGTCATAAAACTGCATTTCTTCAGGTTAATAAATAGTTGATTTTCTCGCAAAACTGTTAACACCTGTCGCACATGATCTAGGTGTTCCTCCTCGGCTCGACTGTATATGAGTATATCATCAAAGTATACCACAACAAATTTACCCACAAAAGGTCGTAATTCCCGATTCATCACACGCATGAAGGTACTAGGTGCATTGGACAGACCAAAAGGCATCACCAGCCACTCATACAATCCATCCTTGCTTTTGAACGCCGTCTTCCATTCGTCCCCAGGTTGGATCCAAATCTGATGATACCCGTTGCATAAATCGATTTTTGTAAACAGCTTCGAACCCTCCAACATATCCAGCATGTCGTCTAAATGAGGGATAGAAAATCTGTACTTGACGGTGATTCTGTTGATGGCTCTACTGTCCACGCACATGCGCCAACTTCCATCTTTCTTGGGCACCAGCAAGGTAGGAACGACACAAGGTGTCACGCCCCAGGGCGGCCGTCCCCAGGACGCGGCAAGTGTATATATGATATCAGCAGTCTAAACTGGAGGTCAATAACATACTCTAAACAACATCAAATGACAACACAGACAAAAGCAAGGCTGACATGATATATACACAAATAGCGGAAGCTAAAAGACTGAATCTGTAATTCAAAACATATTATAGACTCGATACATAATCAACTGTCCTGTGAGAGCCAATATATACAACGACATCCAAATATAATACAAACGTGTGCCCAAGCACATAATACAACACATACAATAAAAAAGGGATGCTGATAGCCTCTAACACTCGCGGAATGTGGCGCTGCTCCGCTACTGTTGAAGTCCCTCGGGGAGCTCCTCCTGCAGATCCGTCTCAGATAACACTGGAGAAAAATATGCGAGGGGTGAGCCACACGCTCAGTGAATAGCACAACCCATGCATCACAATTCATATTAACCACAATTAATTATTCAAAGCCTCAAAGTGGCAGGAACTACACAATCCAGTGGGTCGCTACATCGCCGACCCACCACACCCTCACCCTCACCCTCCAATAGGTGACATGGGCTATTGGGACTGACTAGGCTGTTAATCACCCTTGGTCCACCGATAGTCTCTCCTCCACTCCGTAGTCCGCCTGGTCTACTCCCACTTTCAGTACAGTCCGTCACCAAATGAGGAGGTGCCTACTGATGGGAGCTCTCTGTCAGGATGGCCTGTCTAACGCTGGGGCAGTCTCTATACGGATCCAACGAAGGGAATAGAAACAGCCTATCCACACGCATACGATCCACTCGGATCCGCCAACACCGATCTCAACTTATAAATGTCATGAATTCTTCAGAATTCCTCCAGGGCGCATAACTAAGATGCGGGGAGACACATATTATAATAACGAGATTATAATATTATTGAGAAAAGAAACCTTGGGAGGGCACCATGAGGTCTCGATATAGGATATCCCGACAACCAAACAAGGAACACGGAGTACCCTAGCCCGGGTCTCATGCTGACCCCGCAAGGCCCCTTATAACATTTTCTAAGGCATGCTAATAATCATATGCTAGCATTTGATTTAGATAAATTAAACTAAATGGGAACATGCATAGGTCGGGGCTTTCCTAGCATGAAACATGGTGTCAGGATGCATGGCTCTTACACATATCCTAAGGGTGCAAGTCCCTAACATACAAGGTCTAGGGTGGCATGCATACTACATACTAATCATGCTTGCATAGATTACATATTATACAAGTTAATATTAAACTATGGTGCCCCAGGGGAGGACGATACACGCCCAAGTGCATATAGCACCTCCCTACTGGGTTGGGTTGTCCCACTCATTAATACCCGGGTCGACGCGTGACCGTCCGTGAAGATCTGCAAGACAGGGTAATTAACACGGTGAGTAAAATACACAATACAACAAAAATACGCTAAAAATACTCCACGCTCGGACAAACGTACATACGGCCCGTACGCACGCGAGTCCGAGCACCCCGACTCACCCGGGGCAGCCGTACGCACGGCCACCCGCCCCGGGCGTACAGCCGCGCCCCAGCCCGCGCCCCCAGACGCACTGCCGAGCCCCCCGCCCGCACGCCCAGGCACGCTGCACGCTCAGGCGCGCGCACGCGCACGCCCGCGCGCACTGCGCGTCCAGCTCTGGGTGCACCCGCGCGCACACACCCCCACGCACTGCGCCCAAGCACAGTGCCCCGGACGCCCGCCTACTTGCCCTGCATACTGCCCCCCTGCGCAGTACCCGCACACTGTCCGCTCACCCCGCCGCGCACACCGCACGCAACGCGCCCCTGCGCAGCGCTCCGCGCGCACGTCGCGCACTGCGCCCAGCACGCCCGACCGCACACGCCCAGCGAGCCCGGCAGCACGCTCCCAGCGCGCTGGACCGCAGCTCGCCTGCCTGCGCCTGCCAGCCAACGCCTGCCTGCCTGCGCGTAGGCCCGCGCGCACGCGCGCCGGTGAGCCTGCAAGCACCCGAGCCAACCCTAACCCCTCCAACCGCCTCCAACCGCCCCCTCCAACCACCCAACAGCCATGAACACTCAAAAACACCTCCTAAACATGCATCTAACAAGAAAAGGAAGGAAAGAAGACTCACCCAAGGAGAGGAAAGGAAGGGAGGAGATCGGGTGCTCTTCGCGCACCGAAACACCACCTCGAAGGCCACCACCACCAAGACCTCTTCTCAGCCAAAGAGGGGCTGAAAACAGAGGTAAAAAGGGGCCATGAGAGGGGGTCACACAAGAGGGAACTCGAATCCGAGACCATGCAAAGGTAGATCGGGTCCTTACCTTTCTTTTCTCCTTCTAGGGTTTCTTGATCCAACACCTTTTACTAGGTCAAAAGGGGGATTAAAGAGAGGGAGAGAGAGCTTGAGAGAGTTGGAAGAGATGATGAATAGTGGGGGAGCTTTTTTGTTGTCGTGGGATTTATTTATGCTCACACTCACACCCACTTAACTTAGCCCTAATTAGGTTTAGGCTTGGTTTAGGCTAGGTTTAGGTGCACTTTGACTTGGGTCAACCCATCCACACTAGAAAACAAAGGAGTTGACCAAGTCATGGGCCCACATTTGACCAAGTCAAGTCTCCCAATGACTTCTCGCTCAGTCAAAACCCGGATACGCTTCGGAACTGCGAAATTTCTGAAACGTTACCGAAATTCGATGAAATTTTCGTGAGTGGCTTGAAATGGCACCAGGACACATAATATGCAGTTAGATTTTCAATCGGAGTCCCCAAACTCAGGATGATAGCTAAAAGTCCAAAATTTTAGCGGTTCCGATCGAAAAACGAAAAAAACTGAAAAATTGCCAGAATGTTCCAATGGTTACCAGAAGGCTAAAAAGTGACACATATATAACATTCTTCCCCCCTTAGGAAATTTTGTCCTCAAAATAAATACAAAACATCTAGGAAGGGAAGAGATGCGGATACGCGTTACGCAAGGCGTCCTCGAGCTCCCAAGTGGCCTCGGCACCGGAACGGTGTTGCCATCGCACCTTGACCAACTGGACGGTCTTGGTGCGGAGCCTCTTCTCGCGGCGGTCCAGGATCTCGATCGGCTGCTCGACGAATGACAAGCCCGGCTCGAAGACGAGCGGCTCGAACGGGATGACGTGAGCAGGATCGTGGACGCAACCCACACCCAACCGCGATGCATCGGAGCAAACTGCGAACCCACCCTCCCAGACGGAAGGGTAAGAACTGGCGCTGAGGTGAGCCTTCGCTTAAACTCCAGGAAGCTCTCCTCGCAAGACGGGGACCATTCGAACCAGACATCCTTCCGAGCGAGGCGGTTAGGAGGTACAGCTATCTTCGAGAAACCCTGGACAAACCTCCTGCAATGACCCGCCAAGCCCAGGAAGCTCCGAATCTCAGTGGGGTTCGACGGTCGACGCCAATTTGACACGGCGAGCGTCTTGACCGGGTCCACAGATATGCCCTCGCCGGAAATCACGTGGCCCAGAAAGGCCATACACTCCAACCAAAACTCGTACTTAATCCACCATCAATTTGATGCTTCTAAGGTATTCCTTGACTGGGAAAAGAAACCTTGGGAGGGCACCATGAGGTCCCGATATAGGATATCCCGACAACCAAACAAGGAACACGGAGTACCCTAGCCCGGGTCTCAACGCTGACCTCGCAAGGCCCCTTAATCCAGAAAAGGAACACTAGAAGAAGACATCACCCTTAAAGAACACTACTAACCCTACTGGAAACCCAAGGATCACTGGGTCACGAGGCGACACGTCTCCGCCTCATCCACACCCTCACTCCCGAAAGGAGACATTTTGGGACTTTGGGAGAGAGTTAGACAGCTCTGCTCCCCTAGTCCACCGGTAGCCTCTCCCCGCTCCGTAGCTTACCTGGTCCACTCCCACGATTCAGCACAGTCCGAAACCAAATCAGGAGGTGCCTACTGATGGGAGTCCTTTGTCAGGATAGCCTGTCTAACGCCGAGGATGTCACTACACGGATCCAACGAAGGGGAGAACGATCCCATGTTCGCCAAGCGAAACCCAATGGAAAACAATCACTCTCGATACTTGCTTATCGAGATATCACCCACATGCATAACCACAACCAACACACTCATATTTATAGAGAGCTAGGAAATCAAAAAGATACCTCGGACCATGATACCCGGAACCTGCGCCTCCTCGGCCGAAAGTGCTGCAACTCTGCCCTGAACAAACTGCGGCTAAGGAGCAGGGGCACGCCTCGCAGGCTGCGCAGGCTGCCTCCACTGGTCAATACGGCCACCCTGAGGCTGCTGCTGCTGACGCTGAGGCAGCACGCGGGGTCGGCCAGCATCTGGGCAATTATACATAATATGCCCGATGCGCTGACAGTGGTAGCAGCGCCGCGTCTCCGGTCGCCTGGACTGGACTGGTACTGCCGCAATGGGTGCTGGACCTTGCACTGGCACCACATCGGCTGGAATAGCGGCAGCCGCTGGCTGATCAAAGCGGGGTTGCTTCTTCTTGCGCTGTCCCTGGTCCGGGCTCCTGGGAGGTCTCTGGTCTGCAGAAGGGGTCGCAACCCTCACGAGGATCCCGAGGTCTCGCTCGACTGTCTTCGCCCGAGACACCAAGTTCGAGTACCTCGTGAATGCCTGGGAGGAGACATGCACCCGAATGGTGCTGATGAGACCCATCTCGAATCGACGGCACCGCGTCTCCTCATCCATCACCAAGGCTGGGGCGAACCTGGAAAGCCTCGTGAAGCGCGTAGAGTAGTCCGCGACTGACATGGAGCCCTGCGTCAGCTGCTCAAACTCCCGCATCACGATCTGGAGCGTCGAGAACGGGAAGTACTCCAGGAAATACCTCCGAAATCCTGCCCATAGAAGCTGCTCTACTCCCTCTGGAATGTCCACCGATCTAGTAGCCCACCAGTCGGCGGCGCTACCCTTCAGCATGAAGGTGGCCAGAGAGACTCGCTGGCGATCGGTGCAGTGCATGGTCGCGAAGATCTTGTCCACCTCCATCAACCAACGCTCTGGGGAAAGGGGATCCGCCGTCTGGCCATGGAACTCAGGAGGGTGGAGCTTCAGGAAGGCAGTGAGGCCACTCTGGTGCACTCGCGCTGCAGCCTCCAGCTCCACCTCCCTCGCCAGAGGATCCTGAACTCTCACCGCCAAAATCACCACGGAGACCGGGGGTACGCCGGGTACCACAGGTGGATCTGTCACCAAGGGGACCTGTGGAACTGCATCACGGGCCACTCTCAGCTCCTGAATCTCTCTAGCCTGCTCAGCTAACGCCCTCGTCTGGGCCTCTAATGCTCTCGCCTGAGTCTCCACCAATCCGCTATCCGAGCGTAAGCACGCTCCCATGCAGGAGGCTCCTGTGCCAATCCTGGCCCCACAACCGAGGACTCTCTAGTAGCATCCTCACCTTTGGTAGGTCCGGGAACCTCCAAAGGTCGAGAGGGACCACGTCCACGCATTCCTCTGCGAGGAGGCATATCAGCAACCTAAGAAAACCAGACACTAGGATCAGAATACATATCGAAATCCTAGGACTCATCTCTACGAAAAGAAGACAATTGGCTCTGACAGGACCAAGCTTTGATACCAACTTTTGTCACGCCCCAGGGTGGCCTTTCCCGGACGCGGCAAGTGTATATATGATATCAACAGTCTATACAGGAGGTCAATAACATACTCTAAACAACAGCTAAAATGACAACACAGACAAAAGCAAGGCTGACATGATATATACACAAATAGCGGAAGCTAAAAGACTGAGTCTGTAATTCAAAAACATATTATAGACTCGATACATAATCAACTGTCCTGTGAGAGCCAATATATACAATGACATCCAAATATAATACAAACGTGTGTCCAAGCACAGAATACAATACATACAATAAAAAAGGGATGCTGATAGCCTCTAACACTCGCGGAATGTGGCGCTGCTCCGCTACTGCTGAAGTCCCTCGGGGAGCTCCTCCTGCTGATCTGACTCAGATAACACTGGAGAAAAATATATGCGAGGGGTGAGCCACACGCTCAGTGAATAGCACAACCCATGCATCACAATTCATATTAACCACAATTAATTATTCAAAGCCTCAAAGTGGCAGGAACTACACAATCCAGTGGGTCGCTACATCGCCGACCCACCACACCCTCACCCTCACCCTCCAATAGGTGACATGGGCTATTGGGACTGACTAGGCTGTTAATCACCCTTGGTCCACCGATAGTCTCTCCTCCACTCCGTAGTCCGCCTGGTCTACTCCAACTTTCAGCACAGTCCGTCACCAAATCAGGAGGTGCCTACTGATGGGAGCCCTCTGTTAGGAAGGCCTGTCTAACGCTGAGGCAGTCTCTATGCGGATCCAACGAAGGGAACAGAAACAGCCTATCCACACGTATACGATCCACTTGGATCCGCCAACACTGATCTCAACTTATAAATGTCATGAATTCTTCAGAATTCCTCGAGGGCGCATAACTAAGATGCGGGGAAGCATATATTATAATAACGAGGTTATAATATTATCGAAAAAAGAAACCTTGGCAGGGCACCATGAGGTCCCGATATAGGACATCCCGACAACCAAACAAGGAACACGGAGTACCCTAGCCCGGGTCTCAACGCTGACCCCGCAAGGCCCCTTATAACATTTTCTAAGGCATGCTAATAATCATATGCTCGCATTTGATTTAGATAAATTAAACTAAATGGGAACATGCATAGGTCGGGGCTTTCCTAGCATGAAAATATGGTATCAGGATGCATGGCTCTTACACATATCCTAAGGGTGCAAGTCCCTAACATACAAGGTCTAGGGTAGCAAGCATGCTACATACTAATCATGCTGCATAGATTACATATTACACAAGTTAATATTAAACTATGGTGCCCCATGGGAGGACGGTATACGCACAAGTGCATATAGCGCCTCCCTACTGGGTTGGATTGTCCCACTCACCAATACCCGGGTCGACGCGTGACCGTCCGTGAAGATCTGCAAGACAGGGTAATTAACACGGTGAGTAAAATACACAATACAACAAAAATACGCTAAAAATACTCCACGCTCGGATAAACGTACATACGGCCCGTACGCACGCGAGTTCGAGCACCCCGACTCACCCGAACTCCCCGGGCAGCCGTACGCACGGCCACCCGCCCCGGGCGCACAGCCGCGCCCCAGCCCGCGCCCCCAGACGTACTGCCGAGCCCCCGCCCGCACGCCCAGGCACGCTGCACGCTCGGGCGCATGCACGCGCACGCCCGCGCGCACCGCGCGTCCAGCCCTGGGTGCACCCGCGCATACTGCGCCCTAGCACAGCGCCCAGCGCGCACACCCGCACGCACTGTGCCCCAGCACAGTGCCCCGGACGCCCGCCTGCTCGCCCTGCATACTGCCCCCCCTGCGCAGTACCCGCACACTGCCCGCTCGCCCCGCCGCGCACACCGCACGCAACGCGCCCCTGCGCAGCGCTCCGCGCGCACGTCGCGCACTGCGCCCAGCACGCCCGACCGCACGCGCCCAGCGAGCCCGGCAGCACGCTCCCAGCGCGCTGGACCGCAGCTCGCCTGCCTGCGCCTGCCAGCCAACGCATGCCTTCCTGCGCGCGCAGGCCCGCGCGCAAGCGCGCCGGTGAGCCTCAAGCACCCGAGCTAACCCTAACCCCTCCAACCGCCCCCTCCAACCACCCAACAGCCATGAACACTCAGAAACACCTCCTAAACATGCATCTAACAAGAAAAGGAAGGAATGAAGACTCACCCAAGGAGAGGAAGGAAGGGGAGGAGATCGGGTGCTCTTCGCGCACCGAAACACCACCTCCAAGGCCACCACCACCAAGGCCTCTTCTCAGCCAAAGAGGGGCTGAAAACAGAGGTAAAAAGGGGCTATGAGAGGGGGGTCACACATGAGGGAACTCGAATCCGAGACCATGCAAAGGTAGATCGGGTCCTTACCTTTCTTTTCTCCTTCTAGGGTTTCTTGATCCAACACCTTTTACTAGGTCAAAAGGGGGATTAAAGAGAGGGAGAGAGAGAGCTTGAGAGAGTTGGAAGAGATGATGAATAGGGGAGGCTCAATTGTTGTCGTGGGATTTATTTATGCTCACACCCACACCACACACACTCACACCCACTTAACTTAGCCCTAATTAGGTTTAGGCTTGGTTTAGGCTAGGTTTAGGTGCACTTTGACTTGGGTCAACCCATCCACACTAGAAAACAAAGGAGTTGACCAAGTCATGGGCCCACATTTGACCAAGTCAAGTCTCCCAATGACTTCTCGCTCGGTCAAAACCCGGATACGCTTCGGAACTGTGAAATTCTGAAACGTTACCGGAATTCGATGAAATTTTCGTGAGTGGCTTGGAATGGCACCAGGACACATAATATGCAGTTAGATTTTCAATCGGAGTCCTCAAACTCAGGATGATAGCTAAAAGTCCAAAATTTTAGCGGTTCCGATCGAAAAATGAAAAAAATTGAAAAACTGCCAGAATGTTCCAATGGTTACCAGAAGGCTAAAAAGTGACACATATATAACACAAGGACTCATGCTCTCACATATGAACCCCTTTTGTAGCAGACCTTCTATTTGTTCTCTTAGAATCTCACACTCTTTCAGACTCATCCGATAATGGGGCAGATTAGGCAAACTTGCTTCCAGGAATAAGATCTATGTGATGTTGAATATCTCTCAATGGTGGTAGCTTATCAGGTAATTCTTTAGAAACAAGTTCTCTAAAATCCTCCGGTAATGACTTAATGCTGGGGGCTATCACCATTGGAATTTCTTCTCGTCCCTCAACCACAAGAGATTTAACAACCATACAATAGACTCCCTTTGCTTCCCTTGCATCTGCCATGAACTCTGCTTCGGATTCGGCGATTGTCAATAGTGATCGACCATCGACCTTATGGCCTTTGTTGGCTGGTTGAAGCCCTGAGGGGCCATCGCAATTTTATGTGACTTCCAAAAGAACATATAGGTGTTGTCTGGTCCCTCCCCTATAAGTGATGTCAACATCGTACTGCCAGGGTCTCCCTAAGAACACATGGCTAGCATCCATGTTTACCACATCGCAAAGCACTTCATCTTGATAATATTACCAATTGAAATAGGAACTCTACAAATTCATGTTACCTTCACCGTCGGTCCTTTCTTGATCTAGCCTATAGAATAAGGGGCATGATTCTTCTCATTGGCAACTTCATGTGATCCACCAGCTTTTTCGTCACAAAGATTTCATCGTTATCATTGTTGATGATAGCATCCAAAATACTCTTGTTGATGGTGCATATATCTTGCAACATGAGCTTCTGTAAGGGCTCTTTCATCTTGGGGGTCACCGCTATGGACCGTGGAAACAACTCTTGCTTTCCTTCATTTTGTGATTTTCAAATATTTACATAAAAATCGGCTAGTAGAAATAAATGGCGCCCCGAACTCGGAATCGCCTGAAATTTTTACTGGACGTAGATATCAAGGAGATTTTTAAAAGTTATCACTGCGCCACAACACACGCTTATTTTTTCATTTTTTCCATTTTTCGGCCCTCAAAATGGCCTTTTTGCTATTTTTAGAAATTTTTTAGATTCTGCATATCTCCTTCATAATAATTCAGATTTGACTGAAATCAAATCTGAAAATCTTCTAAGATCCTCTAGAGTTAGTTATAACAAATTTTTATTTTTACTATTTTTAGTAACTTTTTAGTATAAAAGGGAGATTTGTAATTTAGGGTTGGCAATTTTAATAATATATTTATGAGTTTTATTATTCTCTTTGAGAATTGTGGTTTGTTGAAGGATCTCAACGCTTATTGGATATTTGTTTTAGTTTTTCATAAGCTCCTTGAATCCACAAAGAATCCTTGAATCCACAAGGAAGAAAGCCTCAAAAGAGAGGAAATTTGAAATATTATTGATAAGAAACTGAAAACCCTAGATTACAAGTATGCTACTTATACTAATAATATCAAATTAAAAAATTTCTAAAAATAGTAAAATTCAAAAACTAATTTTTATGATTCTATGAGATCCTAAATGATCATATGAATTTATAGAATGCAATTCCGATCTGTTATGATTGAGATATCACAAATCTAAAACTTACTAAAAATAGTAAAATATCTAATTTAAAGGCATAAATAAATGAATTATTGAAAAATAAGAATTGTATGACAACTGATCCAGAAGATCTTCTCAATATATTTCAGCATGTAAAATTTCATGCGATTCTGAGATCGTGACCCTTGATTTTAATTTATTTGGTGGACCTCTTATGGTGGTCTCATCTGCATAATCTGTCCTACATGACTTCCCTTCTTCAAAAGAACTCCTCCTCGAGTTCTTCCGCTCTTCAATTGATGTTTCGTTGTATTTCACCTTTTGGTAAGAGAAGAGACGTTTTCTTGACTTCAAATTTCTTCTCAATAAAATCGATCATGTAGAAAGTTGAATGCACCTTGATTTGTAGCCCAAAATTCTTCACCATTGTAGTAGTCGTAAAGTCTTCATTGTTCTCATTGTTGATGATAGCATCCAAAACACTCTTGTTGATGGTGCATATATCTTGCAACACGAGCTTCTGTAAGGGCTCTTTCATCTTGGGGGTCACCGCTATGGACCGTGGAAACAACTCTTGCTTTCCTTCATTTTGTGATTTTCAAATATTTACAAAAAAACTGGGTAGTAGAAATAAATGGCGCCCCGAACTCGGAATCACCTGAAATTTTTACTGGAGGTAGATATCAAAGAGATCTTCAAAAGTTGTCACTATGCCACAACGCACGCTTATTGTTTCATTTTTCCTATTTTTCGGCCCTCAAAATGGTTTTTTTGTTATTTTTAGTAACTTTTTAGATTCTGCATATCTCCTTCATAATAACTCAGATTTGTTTGAAATCAAATCCGAAGATCTTCTAAGATCCTCTAGAGTTAGTTATAACAAATTTTTGTTTTTACTATTTTTAGTAACTTTTTAGTATAAAAGGGAGATTTGTAATTTAGGGTTGGCAGTTTTAAAATATATTTCTGACTTTTATTATTCTCTTTGAGAATTGTGGTTTATTGAAGGATCTCAATGCTTGTTGGATCTTTGTTTTAGTTTTTCATAAGCTCCTTGAATCCACAAGGAAGAAAGCCCCAAAAGAGAGAATATTCGAAATACTATTGATAAGAAACTGAAAACCCTATATTACAAGTATGTTATTTATAATAATAACATAAAATTAAAAAATTACTAAAAATACCAAAATTCGAAAACTAATTTTTATGATTCTATGAGATCCTAAATGATCATATGAATTTATAGAATGCAATTCCGATCTGTTATGATTGAGATATCACAAATCTAAAACTTACTAAAAATAGTAAAATATCTAATTTAAAGGCCTAAATAAATGAATTTTTGAAAAATAAGAATTGTTAGTTGTATAACAACTAATCCAGAAGATCTTCTCGATATATTTCACCATGTAAAATTTCATGTGATTCCGATATCGTGACTCTTTATTTGTAATTTATTTGGTGGACCTCTTCTGATTGTCCCATTTGCATAATCTGTCATACATCAGACTCCTCTTCTTCAAAAGAACTCCTCCTCGAGTTCTTCCACTCTTCAATTGATGTTTCCTTGTATTTCACCTTTTGGTAAGAGAAGAGACGTTTTCTTGACTTCAAATTTCTTCTCAATAAGATCGATCATGTAGAAAGTTGAATGCACCTCGATTTGTAACCCAAATTTCTTCACCATTGTAGTAGTCGCAAAGTCTTCATCGTTATCATTGTTGATGATAGCATCCAAAACACTCTTGTTGATGGTGCATATATCTTGCAACACGGGCTTCTGTAAGGGCTCTTTCATCTTGGGGGTCACCGCTATGGACCGTGGAAACAACTCTTGATTTCCTTCATTTTGAGATTTTCAAATATTTACAGAAAAACCGGCTAGTAGAAATAAATGGCGCCCCGAACTCAGAATCGCTTACTGGAGGTAGATATCGAGGAGATCTTTAAAAGTTGTCGCTACGCCACAACACACGCTTATTTTTTCATTTTTCCCGTTTTTCAGCCCTCAAAATGGTCTTTTTGCTATTTTTAGTAACTTTTTAGATTCTGCATATCTCCTTCATAATAACTCAGATTTGACTGAAATCAAATCTGGAAATCTTCTAGGATCCTCTAGAGTTAGTTATAACAAATTTTTATTTTTATTTATTTTTAGTAACTTTTTAGTATAAAAGGGGGATTTATAATTTAGGGTTGACATTTTTTTTAATATATTTCTGACTTTTATTATTCTCTGTTGAGAATTGTGGTTTATTGAAGGATCTCAATGCTTGTTAGATCTTTGTTTTAGTTTTTCATAAGCTCCTTGAATCCACAAAGAATCCTTGAATCCACAAGGAAGAAAGCCCCAAAAGAGAGAATATTCGAAATACTATTGATAAGAAACTGAAACCCTATATTACAAGTATGTTATTTATACTAATAACATAAAATTAAAAAATTACTAAAAATAGTAAAATTCGAAAACTAATTTTTATGATTCTATGAGATCCTAAATGATCATAAAAATTGATAGAATTCAATTCCGATATGTTATGATTGAGATATCACAAATTAAAACTTACTAAAAATAGTAAAATATCTGATTTAAAGGCATAAATAAATGAATTATTGAAAAATAAGAATTGTTAGTTGAAAAACAACTAAACTAGAAGATTTCCTTGATATTTTTCTCTATGCAAAATTTCATGTGATTCCGAGATCGTGACTCTTTATTTGTAATTTATTTGGTGGACCTCTTCTGATTGTTCCATTTGCATAATCTGTCATACATCAGACTCCTTTTCTTCAAAAGAACTCCTCCTCGAGTTCTTCCGCTCTTCAATTGATGTTTCGTTGTATTTCACCTTTTGGTAAGAGAAGAGTCGTTTTCTTGACTTCAAATTTCTTCTCAATAAGATCGATCATGTAGAAAGTTGAATGCATCTCGATTTATAGCCCAAATTTCTTCACCATTGTAGTAGCCGCAAAGTGTTCATCGTTATCATTGTTGATGATAGCATCCAAAACAGTCTTGTTGATGGTGCATATATCTTGCAACACGGCTTCTGTAAGGGCTCTTTCATCTTGGGGGTCACCGCTATGGACCGTGGAAACAACTCTTGATTTCCTTCATTTTGTGATTTTCAAATATTTACATAAAAACCGGCTAGTAGAAATAAATGGCGCCCCGAACTCGGAATCGCCTGAAATTTTTACTGGAGGTAGATATCGAGAAGATCTTCAAAAGTTGTCGCTACACCACAACACACGCTTATTTTTCCATTTTTTTCCATTTTTCGGCCCTCAAAATGGCCTTTTTGCTATTTTTAGAAACTTTTTAGATTTTGCATATCTCTTTCATAATAACTCGGATTTGACTGAAATCAAATCCGAAGATCTTCTAAGATCCTCTAGAGTTAGTTATAACAAATTTTTGTTTTTACTATTTTTAGTAACTTTTTAGTATAAAAGGGAGATTTGTAATTTAGGGTTGGCAATTTTAATAATATATTTATGAGTTTTATTATTCTCTTTGAGAATTGTGGTTTGTTGAAGGATCTCAACGCTTGTTGGATATTTGTTTTAG
This sequence comes from Acorus gramineus, assembly GCA_030737835.1. Lineage (NCBI taxonomy): Eukaryota > Viridiplantae > Streptophyta > Magnoliopsida > Acorales > Acoraceae > Acorus > Acorus gramineus. Next base: position 6,212,973 of record CM060848.1, read on the forward strand.
TTTTTCATAAGCTCCTTGAATCCACAAAGAATCCTTGAATCCACAAGGAAGAAAGCCCCAAAAGAGAAGAAATTTGAAATATTATTAATAAGAAACTGAAAACCCTAGATTACAAGTATGGTACTTTTACTAATAATATCAAATTAAAAAATTTCTAAAAATAGTAAAATTCAAAAACTAATTTTTATGATTCTATGAGATCCTAAATGATCATAGGAATTTATAGAATGCAATTCCGATCTGTTATGATTGAGATATCACAAATCTAAAACTTACTAAAAATAGTAAAATATCTAATTTAAAGGCCTAAATAAATGAATTATTGAAAAATAAGAATTGTTAGTTGTGTAACAACTAATCCAGAAGATCTTCTCGATATATTTCACCATATAAAATTTCATGCGATTCCGAGATCGTGACCATTAATTTGTAATTTATTTGATGGACCTCTTTTGGTGGTCCCATTTGCATAATCTGTCCTACATAAGACTTCTCTTCTTCAAAAGAACTCCTCCTCAAGTTCTTCCACTCTTCAATTGATGTTTCCTTGTATTTCACCTTTTGGTAAGAGAAGAGACGTTTTCTTGACTTCAAATTTCTTCTCAATAAGATAGATCATGTAGAAAGTTGAATGCATCTCAATTTGTAGCCCAAATTTCTTCACCATTGTAGTAGCCGCAAAGTCTTCATCGTTATCATTGTTGATGATAGCATCCAAAACACTCTTGTTGATGGTGCATATATCTTGCAACACGAGCTTCTGTAAGGGCTCTTTCATCTTGGGGGTCACCGCTATGGACCGTGGAAACAACTCTTGATTTCCTTCATTTCGAGATTTTCAAATATTTACAGAAAAATCGGCTAATAGAAATAAATGGCGCCCCGAACTCGGAATGGCCTGAAATTTTATTGGAGGTAGATATCAAGGAGATTTTTAAAAGTTGTCACTGCGCCACAACACACGCTTATTTTTCCATTTTTTCTATTTTTCGGCCCTCAAAATGACTTTTTTGCTATTTTTAGTAATTTTTTAGATTCTGCATATCTCCTTCATAATAATTCAGATTTGACTGAAATCAAATCTAAAAATCTTCTAAGATCCTCTAGAGTTAGTTATAACAAATTTTCATTTTTACTATTTTTAGTAACTTTTTAGTATAAAAGGGAGATTTGTAATTTAGGGTTGGCAATTTTAATAATATATTTATGAGTTTTATTATTCTCTTTGAGAATTGTGGTTTGTTGAAGGATCTCAACGCTTGTTGGATATTTGTTTTAATTTTTCATAAGCTCTTGAATCCACAAAGAATCCTTGAATCCACAAGGAAGAAAGCCCCAAAAGAGAGAATATTCGAAATACTATTGATAAGAAACTGAAACCCTATATTACAAGTATGTTATTTATACTAATAACATAAAATTAAAAAATTACTAAAAATAGTAAAATTCGAAAACTAATTTTTATGATTCTATGAGATCCTAAATGATCATAGGAATTGATAGAATGCAATTCCGATCTCTTATGATTGAGATATCACACATCTAAAACTTACTAAAAATAGTAAAATATTTAATTTGGAGGCCTAAATAAATGAATTATTGAAAAATAAGAATTGTTAGTTGTGTAACAACTAATCCAGAAGATCTTCTCGATATATTTTACCATGTAAAATTTCATGTGATTCCGATATCGTGACTCTTTATTTGTAATTTATTTGGTGGACCTCTTCTGATTGTCCCATTTGCATAATCTGTCATACATCAGACTCCTCTTCTTCAAAAGAACTCCTCCTCAAGTTCTTCCACTCTTCAATTGATGTTTCCTTGTATTTCACCTTTTGGTAAGAGAAGAGACGTTTTCTTGACTTCAAATTTCTTCTCAATAAGATAGATCATGTAGAAGTTGAATGCACCTCAATTTGTAGCCCCTATTTCTTCACCATTGTAGTAGCCGCAAAGTCTTCATCGTTATCATTGTTGATGATAGCATCCAAAACACTCTTGTTGATGGTGCATATATCCTGCAACACGAGCTTCTGTAAGAGCTCTTCCACCTTGGGGGTCACCGCTATGGACCGTGGAAACAACTCCTCTTGTTTTCCTCCAATAACATCTTTAGAATCATCAGAGAAAACAACATCCATTGCTTCTTTATTACTCATGTCCTCATCGATCTCTGGTTCAACGATGAAGTTGACCCGCTCACCTTCTTCAGCGAACTCAGCGCCATCATATATATCACCACCACTAGTTGTGTTGTTACTTTTGTCCTCATCAATATCTGATTCAACCAGATGTTGATCATAGGGTTCGATCTTCGGCCTCTTATGATTTTCTAAAGGATTTTCTTTGGTCGCCTCCATCGATCCATCAACCATAACTTGTATGCTTGATCTCTCTAATGGTGATTCCACCATTGTAGCTTGGCGACAATTTTGATACAATTGGGGCACATATCGTTCATAATTTGATGGTAGAAATTGATCCATTAGAAGTTGCTTCATCCGCCTCCATGTGCGAATAAGTGCCTTCCCTTGTCGGTGTTGAGTCTTTTGGAGTTGATCCCACCAAATGGCGGCACCGCTCTTCAATCGAAAGGCCACCAATTTGATCATCTCTTCTTTTGGGACCTCCATCATCTCAAATAATCTTTCGACCTCTCAGATCCAATTGAGAAAATCCTCGATCTGCATATTACCATTGAAATACGGAATATCCAATTTCAATAGGTAATCGTTGTACTCCATACGCCGCCCTCTCAGCTGATATACTCGAAATCCATCATCCTCCGATTCTTCCTTATCATCAGGTTGAAAATGAGGAGGACGTCAAACAATGTTCTGAGCAATAGGTCGGCCTTGGGCAACTCCCTCAGCGCATCTCCTATCACCTTCAGGATGTCTGTTATTGGCATTGAGGTTCAGTCCAGCGATCATCGCACAAATATCTTGCATTTGATCTCGTTGTTCTCGCATCTGATCACGTTGTTCCTTGACCGCCTTCCACAGATCCTCCAACCCACGACCAGCGTCATTAGATTGGTCGTCTCCCACTCTGTTATTTGCCATCACAACACAGCAAATTCTCTCACTGACACCACTTAACGCAGCGAAAAATTGATAAAAAGATCCAACCAGCGTTGAGATCTCATAAGCTCCTTGAATCCACAAGGAAGAAAGCCCCAAAAGAGAGGAAATTCGAAATATTATTGATAAAAAACTGAAAACCCTAGATTACAAGTATGCTATTTATACTAATAATATAAAATTAAAAAATTACTAAAAATAGTAAAATTTGAAAACTAATTTTTATGGTTTTATGAGATCCTAAATGATTATAGGAATGGATAGAAATCAATTCCGATATGTTATAATTGAGATATCACAAATCTAAAACTTACTAAAAATAGTAAAATCTCTAATTTAAAGGCCTAAATAAATGAATTATTGAAAAATAAGAATTGTAGTTATATAACAACTAATCCAGAATATCTTCTCAATATATTTCAGCATGTAAAATTTCGTGCGATTCTGAGATCGTGACAATTGATTTGTAATTTATTTGATAGACCTCTTTTGGGGTCCCATTTACATAATCTGTCCTACATCATTTTTTTTCATGGCACGCAAGAAAATGAAAACTTCCATCACAAGTCACAAGCCCTATATACTAATTGACTTCAGTCTTCAATGAAAGTCTGGACTCTGTTTGGGTATAGATTGACTGTTTAATGGGGTTCGAGTAGTATTTGGCGTATATGATGATTGATTTTTGTTAGGATGTTCATATATTGAATTCCCTTTTGTGATGTAATCAGTTCCATTTTATTTGCATTTGATTTTACTGGTTTGCGCACACAGAGAGATATAGAGATATATGTATATTTGTGTATGCTTTCGTGTATTGGGCTACATGCTTGGTTTGGGATGTGTATGTTACTAGAACTCAGGTGTTTGTTTTAACTAGATCCATCATCTATGATTTAGAGTAAAAATATAAAAGAATCAACTTCTTAAATGCATGTGGATACAATTTTTTTTTTTGTAAGAATTAAGTCATACAATAGTTAATGAAAATATAAAAACATGATAAATCTTTAATTAAAATGGTAAAATCATACTTTTGTTTCATCTTAACAAAAAATTTAACAGCGTGAGGTGTAAATGCATGTTTTAGAACTCTGGGGATGTTTCTACAGGTTTTAAAGACTTTAGGGGTCTAAACGCATTTTACTCAAAAATAGAAATAAAATGTGCAATATTAATTATAGTCATATAGTCATAATATCTCCATATGTTATGTTAAATTGCAATATTTATTTAGTTATTATATTATATATAAAACTTTGGGTAAAAGTCGTTTGTAGTTTGGATTATGTCCCTTAAAGTGGGAGACATCCTAAATGATTTTTAATTAACCATGGATCAGTGCAAAAATTAACTGTAAAGATATAAAACTAAAATCTCATACCAAAAGCCGAAGTTTAAGAATACCGATTTGAAATAGAAATTTATTGATTGATCTATACACAACCCCTTCACAAATTTATATAGGGTATTGTGACTTGAAGAATAAGAAAAGAAAAACATAAAGAAAATACATCGAGACACTCTTAATATATCTTATATTATATTTACATATATACTAGTACTTATTCTTAACCAACATAGAGTTATTAATGACTATATACCTATTTTGGAGGTGACACATGCGACGGGGCATTGAGAAACTCTTTCGCGCTCTGGGATGGCTCTCAACTTCTGATCCACAAGAGAAGCCACTTCACCCAAGTCCGCCCCCTTCAAACCTTCCCCGCGGAGGTACCGCATCAACGCCACCTTCGCCTCCATCTCACGGATCTCCTTCTCAAGCCTCCTAAGCTGCTCTTTTTGCCTTTCGAACTGGAACCTGATCTCCTCGGTCACCTTGTTATGTGCCATGAAAGAAAACCTAATGAAAAACAAATGACTTGTTGAGGCTCTTCGTTGTTTGCTTGTGTTCATAATATATTTATATGTTCTTGTGAGTTGTGAAGGATCAATTCAATTTAATGTGCATTAATTGCAATAAATATTCAATAGTATAGTTCTCAATTAATTTTATTGCATGTGTTCAAAATATACAGGGGCTTAATGACTTCGTTGAATGCCTAAATTGTAAAATTTAACAAATTCTCTCCATTAATTTAGGGTCAGTTAATTTAGGATCTTTCATAGATGATCGTGAGAGATTTTTGTTGGTTTTTATTATGCTACGGATGAAAAGATTACATGCTTGTAATATTTAATTAAACTGTGCTTTTGGGCGATTAGGATCTTTGAATTATCTAATCAAGATTTTTAGAGATCCCTTACAATATTTGACAGTAAGTTCATTACAACGGAAATTTAGAAAATTTATAATGGAATTTTGGTTTTCTTGGCATATATACCAAAAACAGGTTTTCTATTTTTATATCATGACAAATAGCAAAATTCATTTTATACCATTAGAATATTTCTTAATGAAAAAATATGTCTCTTTATCATATTCTTTAACTAAAATCAAATTATCTAGAGTTAGTTTCTAACCAATAAGTAAAAATGACAAAAATATTTTTAACATAATATTTTTATGATGTTATCATAATTAAACATAATAATCACATTAATCTCTTCCTCTTTTTATATCAATCATGAACGTTCTCCCTCTCACCTTCTTTTCATGCCTCCTTTTAAAAAAAATTAGGGTTTTTCTGTCAATCAACTATGATAGATTTCATCATTCTTCAATAATGATCATAAATAAGGTAGCTCAATATGCAGAGATCAACTCTATATTTCAAAGCGTTTTCCTCTTATATTCCATGTTCTAACGGATCATCCATTGCTTGCTTGAATTTCTAGTTCCTGTCCTGCAAAAAATATATTCTTGTAAGATGTCCAAGTCCAACTTCATTTGTTGATGAATTAGTGTTTAGATTTTTTAAATAAACCTTGATTTTTTTAAGCAAGGGAATAAATAAAAGAAAAAAACAACTCTGGTCTTTTTTATTGTTTTGAACTTATTAAAAGAAAATTAATGCTAGAATGTCAAGATGAATTATATGTGGTTTTTAGTTGACTATTGTTAGAAATCGGGACAACGGAAGAAGATAGAACCAGTACAATTGCTTCAAGAATCAACGGAGTTGAATGCTTTTAGACAGACTTTTTCTGTTCTGATAAGAACCGCGAGTACAGAAGGGAATGAGAAAATACAGCCTTCAGGATACAATAAAGCCTTCACTGGTGTTGAAAACAGAGTGTGTACTCTATTTCAACTTCTTAGAACTCTCTTTGTTTCAAGGACTGATGATGCTAACTTGTAATAGAAAAGATAAGAGAATGAGTTGATATTGTACTATCAATTTTGAATCTAGGACCCTTTTATGGGCAAAATATTGCCTTCTGGTGCAAAAGACACACCCTTTCATGAATGGAGAGTAACAGTAACTGTCCGATTGGTGGACCACCATTTTCACATGATCGTGTGGTCCAGATCATCTACCACACAATGCACCCCTTCCAATGGCACCCTTTGATCATTCATCGATGGACATTGCATTTGTTTAGGTGTAAAAAAATCAATTATATGCTACTTTTCTGAATAAGTAATGTCGAACGCGTTTGGATGCCTCAGAAAAAGGTGGTTAACTGAGAATAATTTATGTAACCCTGGGATAAGACAAAAAGCAATGTATGCCATTTCCATGTAATGATAAATCCTAAATCTTCACAAAGTTCTCAATTTTCTTTCTTCGTTGTTTTCCAATATAAAAAAATCACATCATTTTTATATGTTATTTATTTTTCACATATATTTTGATTTTAAATATTTTGTTTGTGAATCTAAATTTTTTATGTTAATGATGCTATGTTGCAGTAAATTAATAAAATCTAAAATACTTGAAATTGTGATGGTTCAGGTAATAGAAATATACAAATATCACGGTATGGCAAAAAAAATATTGCTTGATTAATGTAGAATGGCGATAAACGGGTCATTTTTATTAAATATTTAGCATATTTTCTTGCGACCAGTTCGGTTGTCAAGTGACATGATTATGTTGAATAAAAAAAAGAGCCTAGTGTACCGTTAAGCTAATATATGTCAGATATGAAAAATACAACATAAATGTGTTTCATTTGTCTATATGTGCACTAGATAAGTATTCATATTACGAAAAGATCATGCGCATCAAAAACTAATGAGGGCAATTACACATAATTTTTGTTTCAACCCAAATTCCAGACCACTATGCCTCCAGAGCATATACTCACATTATGAGGTATATATATATGCTTCGATAAAAAAAATTTACATTTTCTATAAATGCATACATAGAATTCATTGGAATATATGTTTCATTTTTTTATAAAAATATGTAACTCATTAGATGAAGTTTACTATTTTTAAAAAATTCAAAACACGTGTACAATGAAATTAAGACAAAAATGGACTGTACCTAACATTATTCAAAACCAAAAGTGATGGTTGCTAACAATTTTTTTTGTGTTATTGATTATCACCTGATATTGTAAGAGATGTCATAAAAAAAACTCTTGTAGAGAGATTAAATCCCTTCCTAATCACCACAAACCAACGGTCTGATTAATCAAGGCAACTCACCATGCATACGATTTGGCTTCGGTCTTCAATGAATGTCCGGATTCTGTTTGGGGATAGATTGACTGTTTAATGGGGTTTGAGTAGTATTTTGATGTAGATGGTGATAAATTTTTTTAAGTTGTTAGGATGTTTATATTGAGTTCTCTTTTGTGATATAATCAGTTTTTGCATTTGATTATACTGGTTTGCGCATACACAGAGAGAGATATATGCGTATTTGTGTATGCTTTCGTGTATTGGGCTACATGCTTGGTTTGGGTGTTTGTGTTAACTAGATCCCTCTATGGTTATATTTAGAGTAAAAAAATAAAATAAAATAAAATAAAATCTAGAAGCTCTGTGCTACATGCAGGGTTCGAGACAAATATGCAGGAGACTGCTGTAAACTATAGTGATATATTGAGAGGCTTGAGGGATTTTGTGAAACTTTGTAATATCTCCCATATATACATGTTATGTTAATGTGCAAAATTGATTTTTTGTTATTAAAATATATATATTACTGTGGGCAAAAATCGTATGTAGTTTGGATTCTATTTCTTAAAGTGGGAGACAACTTAAATGGTTTTTGTTTGGATTATGTTCCTTAAAGTGGGAGACATCCTAAATGGTTTTTGATTAATCATAGATCAGTACTGCAAAAGTTAACTAAAAGCATATTTTTTAAAACACATATACATTTTATAAAACTTCTTGCCTTTTATTGATTGATTTGTACGCAACCCCTTCACAAATTTATACAAGAGTATTGTGACTTGGAGATGTAAGAAAAACAAACATAAAGGAAATACTTCGAAACACTCTTATAATAGCTAGCTTACATTTTCATTTCCTTAACTCAAAAAGTGACAAATTGACGGAAACTCCTTTTTCTGGCACTTAGAGGTTTCGTATGCACCTACTCTCTCTAACGGTCGCCTACTCGAGATATCTTTTTAGAAATCTTAGTTGTAAACTATCGCTTATCATTATCTAGTATGGGTACAAACATACAGATTCATCAGGACGAATCATTACATATCAATATAAAGAATTGATCGAATTGCAATTCGAAAGATATGACATAAATGGAGCAGGAAAAAGATCTTTTATTTTAGATCTCTTTCCTATGAGTATATACGAGTACTTATTCTTCGAAGAGTTATTTATGACTATATGCCTATTTTGACGGCACCACATGCGACGATGCATTGAGAAATTTTTTGCGCTCTGCGATGGCTCTCAACTTCCTGTCCACGAGAGATGCCACTTCACCCAAGTCCGCACCCTTCAAACCCTCCCCGCGGAGGTACCGACTCAATGCCACCTTCGCCTCCATCTCACGGATCTCCTTCTCAAGCCTCCTAAGCTCCTCTTTTTGCCTTTCGATTTGGAACCTGATCTCCTCGTTCACCTTGTTGCGCGCCATGAAAGAAAATCCAATGAAAAACAAATGACTTGTTGAGGCTCTCCGTTGAATGCTTGTGTTCATAATATATGGGGGCTTGTGAGTTGTGAAGGATCAATTCAATTCAATGTGCATTAATTGCAAAATATATTTAATTGTATATATTCTGAATTGATTTTATTCCGTGTGTTCAAAATACATAGGGGCTTAATGACTTCCTTGAATGCCTTAATTGCTAAATTTAACAATTTCACTCTCAAATATTTTTGGGTCAATTAATTATAGATCTTTCATTGATGATTGTGAGAGATTTTTGTTGTTTTTTTTTTTTTTTTGAAAAAATCCATATAACCCCTAGTAATCTGGCCTAAATCCATATAACCCCTGTAATTTTCATAAATCCATATAACCCCCTGTAATCCCTTTACATCCATAAAAACCCCCTCCGTCTGTCTTTCGTCCGTCTGGTTAATGGGGCAGGAGGTTATATGGATCTTTCTCCCTTTTTTTTTCTTCTTTACATGTGGTTTAAAAATTGAGCTGTTTAACAATTACTTTTGAATTTTTTTTTTAAGATACCAATCAATTTTGATTTTAATAAAAGAAAAAGAGTTATTCAAATCATAAACACATGCAAGATCACCCACTAAATAGATATATACTTTATCTCTTGGTATTTCAAAAAAGAACCCAAAACTACTCCTCCACGTACAGTTTATCCCTAACAAAATTCGCTCATGACACCAACACAAGATGTGTCCTAAGATTTAATAAAAAACATAATTTGCAGTTTTGAAATTTTGTTGGTTGATGTTACACACTTTTTGTTACAAAATTCATTCTTTTTTACTTCTATCTCTTTGGTGAGTGATCTTGTATGTGTTTATGATTTGAATAACCCTTTTTCTTTTATTAAAATTAAATGTCCATGGTATCTTGAAAAAAATTCAAAAGCAAATGTTAAACAGCTTGATTTTTAAACCACATGTAAAGAAAATAAAAAAAAAAGAGAAAAATCCATATAACCCCTTGTAAATCTGTCATAAATCCATATAACCCCCTGCCCCGTTAACAAGACGGACGGAAGGCAGACAGAGGGGGCTTCATGGATATAGAGGGTGATTACAGGGGGTTATATGAATTTATGAAAATTGCAAGGGGTTATATGGATTTAGGCCAGATTACATGCGATTATATGGATTTTTCCCCTTTTTTTACGCGCCGGATGAAAAGATTACATGCTTGTAATAATTAAACTCTAGTTTGGGCGATTAGGATCTTTGGATCTAATGAAGATTTTTAGAGATCCCTTACTGTATTTGGTAATAAGTTAATTAAAATATAACGGAAATGAGAAAATTGATATTAATGATTTAGCAGTATATAAATTTTATTTTTAATTTTTTTGCATGTATAACTTCCAAAAACATGCTTTCTATTTTTATATCATGACAAATATCACATTTACTAAATATTTCTTAATAAAAAAATGCCTTTTTGTCATATTTTTTAATCAAAATCAAATTTAACTAGATTAGTTTTTAATCAACAAGTAAAAAAAACCAAAATTAATTTTAACATAATATTTTTATAATGTAAATATAATTAAACATAATAACCTAATTAATCTCTTAATCCTTTCACATCACTCGTGAGACATTCTTTATTTTCCCCTTTTTTTTCAAATAACCTAATTAATTAAGGAAGTCATACACACACAAATATCATATGTATACACAAAACCAGTGTTTTGATATGCGGGATGCGGTTTGCGTGCAGCTGGTATACCGCACAGAGTATATGCGGTATACGGGAGTATATGCGGAAATATATGCGGTTATGTAATTTTTATTAATAAAAAATATAGATGATGATTTCTAAACATACGAAGATAAATATTAAAAACATATATATGAAACATGTGTTAAAAACACTCAAGATATTCTATTTTAATCAAATTACCTCAATATAAAGTATTCTAGATTAATAACATATACATTCTAATAAATATAAACTGATTGTCCTCAGATTGATTCTAGATAACAAAATAAATAACCAAATAAAAAAATCGTCCGGAAGACAATTGTCCCCAGCTATCCCAATTTGTTAAAGACACCAAAAACAGGTGTCACTCAATCCTTCTCTCTGCCTAAAACAAATCCATAAAAAAAAACAGTGAGAGAGAGATAAGTGAGAGAAAAAGCTTGGTTGATAAAGAATAAGATGAAGCCAAGAAGATGATTTGAAGAAGAAGCTTGGCTTGAAGAAAACAAATAAGGTTGATGAAGAAGATGATCTGAAGAAGAAGCTTGAGCTGAAGCAGACGCTGGACTGCTGGACGGCTGGAGAAGAAGACTTAACGAAAAAGAAGCTTTGTGTGTGAAGAAGAAGAAGAAGCAGCCCTAATTGAAGAAGGTTAGGTCTGTTGATGAAGAAGATTAGGGCCTCCTCGAGGAAGATCGCAGTTGGGGTCGATCGTAGTTAGGGCCGACTGAAGTTGGTCTGCTGAAGGTCGAAGGAGACCCTTTTTTTTGTTAAACGGGTCGAGCAGGCCGACCCGTTTATAATTTCAAAAGCTGTGCGAGCACATGCGAGATCGGCCCGCATATGCGGGCCCAATCCGCATATGCTCGCTTTTAGCCCCAGGCGGTTCGGTCGAGCGACCGAACCGCCCGTGCAGCCATGCGGCCGCACGGGGCACATTTCCGAACAGTACACAAAACCAAGAAAATCAAACATAAATAAAATAAAACTAATCATCACAAATTATAACAGAGCTCAATATACGAACATCCTAAAACATTTGATAAAAAATCATTGCCATCTATTAAACAATAGCCAATCTAACATACCTATAAAAACATAATAACATCATATCATGTTCATAGACGTTTACATCACCCTCCACAACTCCATTTTTTTTTTTTTTTTGATATTGGATGGACTTCGTGATTAATCTTACAGTCAAATTAGAAAGGTCACCTCCGTTTTTTTGTCCCGATCTTACAAAAAATTCTTTCGGATAATGACTAATAAGCATGTGAATAAGTCAGTGTCAAGACCTGAAGTCAAGACCCACTCTTAACACATGTAAAGCCATGAACCGTTATGCTATAGTCATTGGGGACTATAACTCCAGATTGTTGGTATCACACGACCATTATGATACCACTTAATTTTTCTAATACATCACACCATTCTCACCAAACAAAACACAAAAACAAACATATACACACATTGTTATAGTACTATTTTCTTCTTTTATTGATCGATCTGTACACAATCCCATCAAAAATTAATGTAGGGTGTTCTGAATCGAAGAGCAAGAAAAACAAAAAAAACATTAAAATTCAGATCATGCATGTCAATAGTTCCACTAAAATTCCATCAAAGCACTCCTAAAATAGCTCACAGTAATCTTTTTATTTCAACATTTATTTTCTTATAACCGAAGTTGAAGGTCCACGGCCGGCAGCGGCGCCAGACACAATGACTTCGTGAGCCACTCAATGCGTTCCGCAACGGCTCTCACCTTCCCCTCTGCAAGCGAACCCACTTCATCCAAGTCCGCGGTCTGCACACCCTCCCCACCAAGGCACCGCATCAGCGCCACCTTCACCTCCGCCTCGCGGTTCTCCTTTTCTACCTTCTTGAGCTGCTCTTTCAACCTTTCATTGCCCTTCGACAGGAACCTCGCTTGATCGAGGGTCTGCTTGTCCTGACCCAAAGAGGGGAGGTCTCTGAGTTGGGCGATCAGCTTGTCCGCGTCGACTATGGAAGGCCAGATTTCTGGTTGGTTGGGCTCGCCAGGCGCGGTGACAAGCGCGCAACTTTGGACGCCGCAGAGCACGCTCAGCTCGTCCACCTTCTTGATGAGGTTTCTCTTGCGCCTCTCAAAGGTGCGGCGACGAGTCACATCGGAAGTTATGTAAGCAATCTTCGTCTTGTTGCGCGCCATGAAAGAAAACCAATTGAAAATCAGAGGACTTAATGTTGAGGCTCTTCTATTTGATGGTTGTGTCGCGTGGACTTCATTGAAGGTGTGTTAATTGCAGGCTGGTGTTTTGGGTGGTTAGGATCTTTGATTTATTTGACCAAGATTTTTTGGAATCCCTTACAATATTTGTCCTCGTAATAAATTAATGGATGGTTGGTTTACAATAGTTGGTAATAATTAATATATTGATATAAGTCATTGATCAATCGTGGATGATCAATTGGAGTATTAAATTGAAACACCTTCCCTTTAATATAGAAGGTGATTATATGGATACAAGTCACTAATTAATTGTGGAATGTAAAATTAGATTGTAAAATTGAAACTTATTTAATAGATAAGGTGACACGTGGATGTGAGTCAATTTCAATTCTGAGAGGTTAAATTTGAACGTAAAATTTGGAACTCGTTACCAATTATGGGATGGTAAAATTAGAATACAATATTGAAATGCATTCATAGTGTGTATATATATATATATATGCGTGTGTGTGTATTTATGTATATAACTTATTTATTAAAATGAAACTGACCCAGCTTTCATTTCCTCTTTCTTTTCTCCTATAAATTTAGCAATTACATGTACCTATTTATTCAAAATTTAAGATTTCAATTCGGATTAAGATAAATCATAAATATATTTTGAGATTTTAAAGTAATCATATCAGTATTTTCAAATTTTAATGAATCAAAATTAAAGATATTCGCTAAATCTTCAATTGAACTCCATAAAGATTTGTTTCACTATTTTTTTTTAATTAAAAAAACATATATATATAACATGGTGCGGTGTGTGAGGAAGCACATACCTCATTGAAATAAAAATACATTCAATGAAGTATATGCTTTCTTTACCAATGTATATACTCTTTAAAGGGCGTATATACGCGGTTCGCATAGACTGCACGGACCGCATATGTGTGTGTGTGTATATATATATATAAAGTAAGTTGGATAAATGGATATAAGTCAATTAATAATTGTGAGAGAGTAAAATTAAAATGTGGAACTCCTACTTAATATATAATAAGATCATAAGGTGAATATATATATATATATATATATATATATATATATATGTTCATAGAAGCAGATAGGCATCCATCAATGACGGAGCTGCACCTTCACCGTTTACAAATAAGAAAGCAAATTAGATTGCAGAAAACATGGCAATAGCACGCCGGTTTGACAGAAAACAGGGGAAAACAGGGACTGTAAGAATTCTCTCTTTTGAATCTGCGAGTGACTGTCTCTATTGAGACTTCTCAGCTCCTCCTAAAGATTTGAGAAGTCAAAAGTGAATTGATGAGTGGTAAAGAGATTAGTCCTTGTTTGAATATGTGGTGAGATGAGAAACTCCGTGTAATGCTACTGTGGATCCAAACAAAAAAATGACGTTCGCGTTTCAAAACAAAAAACAACACTTTCAAACAAAAAAATAATATTTCTGTAACGCGGAATTTTTTGCCGCACTCCCAAACTCACCCTAAACCATTCACGTGTATTAGATTTTGGATTGATTGATCATAATGCAGTCACTTTTACGACTGGCCGGGTTCAATAGGTCACGGTGCATATGAAAATTTTTCATATGTTCTTCCACATCCAGTGAAAAATAAAAATTGGCATACAAAAAGAAAAGATTATAATTATGATCACCTTTTTTACCGAATACATACAAGTCAATAACAGGAGGACGTGTCCTATTAGTTTTGGGTGGAGCGTTAGATATGTCAATTGTCATTTTCTTATTGGTTGTGATCAAATTTTTTTGTAAGTAAATCTTTACACAAATAAAAATTACTTGTATTGTAAAATCACCAACTTAAGATATCCAATAAACAACCCAATATATAATCTCCAATAATAAACACTGGAATGACTAGAAACTCAAAATACGAATAACATAAACTATTCAACATACCTCAAATGAAAGTCTAGTACACATCAATCAACAATGACAATACAGTAGAAAATCACACAACTCATAACAAATATGCATGAGACCCCACAGACCTCACACTCTGAAGCATACATGCACCACATTTTTGTTTTAAGACTAGATAAAATCTGAAGTTCAGTAAGACAAATCTATCAAGGGCTGTGTGGGATGATTGGGATCTCCGGAAGGTGGGGTACCTCGACCTTGGGGAACGTTGGCAATGGTGGAAGTTCAACCTTCGGAAAGGTTGGGATCTCTGGCTTAGGTAACTCGTGGATCTCTGGCTTAGGCAATATTGGGACCTCCGGCTTAGGCAACTCGTGGACCTCTGGCTTGGGAAATATTGGGACCTCCGGCTTAGGCAACTCGTGGACCTCTGGCTTAGGCACCTCGTGGATTTCTGGCTTAGGCAATTCGGGGATCTCATGCTTAGGCAATGTTGGGTGCTCTGGCTTCGGCAACTCGTGGACTTCTGGCTTAGGCAATATTGGGATTTCCGGCTTAGGCGACTCATGGATCTCTGGCTTAGGCAACTCGGGGACCTTAGGCTCAGGCAATGTTGGGTGCTCTGGCTTAGGCAACTCGGGGATCTCCGGTTTAGGGAAAGTTGGGACCTCCGGCTTAGGAAACTCGTGGACCTCTGGCTTAGGCAACTCATGGACTTCTGGCTTAGGCAACTCGTGGACCTCTGGCTTAGGCAACTCATGGACCTCTGGCTTAGGCAACTCGTGGACCTCTGGTTTAGGGAATGTTGGGACCTCTGGCTTAGGCAACTCGTGAACCTCCGGTTTAGGGAATACTGGGATCTCCGGCTTAGGCAACTCGGGGATCTCTGGCTTATGCAGCTCTGGAATCTCCGGTTTAGGGAATTCTGGTATGTAGGATGGGGATTCGTGCTCAGGAGCATCGAAAAGATGCCGAGCTGCGTGGCTCATGATGCCATTGTTAAGGAAGAGGAGAACCAAGAGGACGCCGGCGCATGAGAAGAAGAAAGTTTTGGAAGCCATTGCCAAGCAATTGAATTGGATGGTTTCTTTGGGTGAAAGCTATGGTTGGGTTTTTATAGTAAATTCTTTGAGATTGACATACTGTGATTTGTTAATTGGTTGGGACTTTCAATGTGTTTGTGGGGATTGTTGTGATTGGCATTGTTAGTTCACCATCTCTAACCATCCTCCTTTTTCATGTGTCAAAGAAATATTGTTAATTGGGTTTTGAATTTTGGGACTTTAAGAGAGGTGGTTGTTCATCCAATCAGCTTTAAATATTTTGGAACAAGTAGTCATGCAACACTAAACTAATCAAATCGATCGTGCTAGAAGACCCAAAAAACAAAATAAAACTAAATCAGTATGACATTAGTGTTTTGATTAGAAACAACTGAAATCAAAGTCATGTTGGTTTGCCAACTTTATATTTACTGACAATCTACATCATAAAGTTATGATGAGACATCTTTGATTTATTGGTCAGCTAAATAAAACTGTGCAATAATAATCAACGCTCTTCTTTATTTTGTTACATAGAAATATAAGAGACGGAGAAGAAGTACATAGAGAAATATTTGAGTATATAGTCAAGACAATATTTAATCAATGGGGTTTTGTATTGGTCCAACAAATAAATGGACAATTTTTTTTTCATCTATCTAAAAATTGAGGGATATTGAACAAAACCATTCATCTTTAGTGTATAATGTACAGATGAGATCCTCTTTGCAGTAAGCATAGATAATATCTGTATATACGGGCTAGTAAAAAACGTGTCACGTAGGTAGCGGAATAGAGTGATAATAGGAGAGAATATGGGGAGAATAAGTAACGCAGCGAAAAACTAAAACAAAGATCCAACAAGCGTTGAGATCCTTCAACAAACCACAATTCTCAAAGAGAATAATAAAACTCAGAAATATATTATAAAACTGCTAACCCTAAATTACAAATATCCCTTTTATACTAAAAAGTTACTAAAAATAGCAAAAACGAAAATTTGTTATAACTAACTCTAGAGGATCTTAGAAGATCTTCGGATTTGATTTCAGTCAAATCCGGATTATTATGAAGGAGATATGCATAATCTAAAATGTTACTAAAAATAGCAAAAAGGCCATTTTGAGGGCCGAAAAATGGGAAAAATGGAAAAATAAGCGCGTGTTGTGGCGTAGCGACAACTTTTGTAGATCTCCTCGATATCTACCTCCAGTAAAAATTTCAAGCGATTCCGAGTTCGGGGCGCCATATTTCTACTAGCCGGTTTTTCTGTAAATATTTGGAAATCTCAAATGGACCCTTTCGGGTTCATCGCTCTTGGAACGCGTCCGCCACCCGTTCTGCATCAGTCCCTTCCACTTCGAAAGAACTCGACCTCGAGTTAGGATCTGGATAGAGAGGTTCTTCCTCATAATACTCGTATAAATCTGCCACATTGAAAGTTCGAGAAATGCCCATGTTTGTTGGTAGTTCAATGACATATGCATTATCATTGATCTTCTTCAAAACCTTGTACGGGCCATATTTCTTGGGCTTCAGTTTGTTGTAGCTTCCCACTGGAAACCTCTCCTTGCGCAAGAAAACCATGACATAATCGCCTTCCTTGAATAATTTGGAACGTCGATGCTTGTCGGCGGCCGCTTTGTACTTCGCATTGGTTTGCTCGAGCTTTTTTTTTACTTCTTCTTGCATGGCATGAGCTTGTTCTGCCATAGCCTCCGCTGCAACACTCATGCCGTGGCCTTTAGGTAGTCGTACTAAGTCCACAGCATGTTTTGGGACAGAAATATATACTAGTGCAAAAGGAGACTTTTCTGTCGAACGATGAACAGCACTATTGTATGCAAACTCTGCTTGTGGTAGCGCGTGATCCCACTGTTTGGGTTTGTCGCCACAAATGCTACGAATCATGTTACCCAAGGTTCTGTTTGTTACCTCCGTCTGGCCATCAGATTGGGGATGTGCAGTACTGCTACGGTTCAATGAAGTATCGAACATCTTCCACAATGTCACCCAAAAATGACTAAGGAATTTCGTATCACGATCAGAAGTGATGGACTGAGGAACTCCATGTAAACGAACTACCTCGCGGAAGAATAATCGCGCAATATGAGACGCGTCTGACGTCTTGCGACATGGGATGAAGTGAGCCATCTTCGAGAACCTGTCGACCACTACGAACACAGAATCTACGCCTCTTTGGGTACGAGGAAGACCCAACACAAAATCCATAGACAAGTCTTCCCAAACACCATTAGGAATAGGTAAAGGCATGTAAAGACCAGTATTTTGGGACTGACCTTTGGAGGTTTGACAGATGTAACACTTCTTAACAACGATCCCGACATCTTTCTTCAACTTAGGCCAGAAATACCTCTCTTCTACACTGGTAATGGTCTTGTCTCGGCCCAAATGTCCGCTCAAGCCGCCACCATGTAAATCACGAATCAATTTCTCCCTCAGAGAAGATCTTGGGATGCACAATTGATTCCCTCGAAATAGATATCCGTCAGTGATGTGGAAATCATTAACGGCCTGGTTCTGTCCGCACTTAGTCCAAATGTCTTTAAAATCATCATCTTCAGCATATAAATCCTTCAAGCACTCGAAGCCCACGATCTCATGGGATATCGTCATCAATACGTTGGCTCGACGACTCAATGCATCAGCAACTCTATTAGTAGCACCAGATTTATGACGAATAACAAAAGGAAATTTTTGAAGAAAAGTAGACCACCTGATGTGCATCTTGTCCACGTGTTTCTGGTTGTTCAGAAACTTTAAGGCTTGATGATCAGAATATAGCACGAATTCTCGCTGAATCAAATAATGTTCCCATTGTTTCAAGGCGCGCACCACGGCATAAAACTCTTGATCATATGTGCTCCATTTCTGTCGTGCCTCGCTCAACTTTTCGCTAAAGAACGCGACCGGCCTCTTCTCTTGTGAAAGAACAGCACCTACGCCGACGCCGCTAGCATCGCACTCCACCTCAAATATCTTCTCAAAGCTGGGCAGAGCAAGGACTGGTGCGGTGCATAATTTCTCCTTGATTAATGCAAAACTCCTTTCTGCGGCTTCACCCCATAGGAATTTTCCTTTCTTCATGCACTCCGTAATCGGCGCCATAATGGTACTGAAGTTCCGAACAAATCGTCGATAGAAAGTGGCAAGACCATGGAAACTCCGAACATCTCCAACGGTCTTAGGTGTAGGCCACTCCCTGATTGCTCGCACCTTCTCTTCATCTACATGAATTCCTTCAGCACATACTATATATCCCAGGAATAAGAGGCTACTAGTCATAAAATTGCATTTCTTCAGGTTAATAAATAATTGATTTTCTCGCAAAACCGTTAACACCTGACGCACATGATCTAGGTGTTCTTCCTCAGCTCGACTGTATATGAGTATATCATCAAAGTATACCACAACAAATTTACCCACAAAAGGTCGTAATACCTGGTTCATCACACGCATGAAGGTGCTAGGTGCATTAGACAGACCAAAAGGCATCACCAGCCACTCATACAATCCATCCTTGTTTTTGAACGCCGTCTTCCATTCATCCCCAGGTCGGATCCGAATCTGATGATACCCGCTGCGTAAATCGATCTTTGTAAACAGCTTCGAGCCCTCCAACATGTCCAGCATGTCGTCTAAACGGGGGATAGGAAATCGGTACTTGACGGTGATTCTGTTGATGGCTCTACTGTCCACGCACATGCGCCAACTTCCATCTTTCTTGGGTACCAGCAAGGTAGGAACGGCACAAGGACTCATGCTCTCACGGATGAACCCCTTTTGTAGCAGGCCTTCTATTTGTTCTCTCAGAATCTCACACTCTTTCGGACTCATCCGATAATGGGGCAGATTAGGCAAACTTGCTCCAGGAATAAGATCTATGTGATGTTGAATATCTCTCAATGGTGGTAGCTTATCAGGTAATTCTTCAGAAACAAGTTCTTTGAAATCCTCCAGTAATGACTTAATGCTAGGGGATATCACCGCTGGAATTTCTTCTCGTTCTTCCACCACAAGAGATCTAACAACCATACAATAGACTCCCTTTGCTTCCCTTGCATCTGCCATGAACTCTGCTTCGGATTCGGCGATTGTCAATAGTGATCGACCATCGACCTTATGGCCTTTGTTGGCTGGTTGAAGTCCTGAGGGGCCATCGCAATTTTATGTGACTTCCAAAAGAACATGTAGGTGTTGTCTCGTCCCCTATAAGTGATGTCAACATCATATTGCCAGGGTCTCCCTAACAACACATGGCTAGCATCCATGTCCACCACATCGCAAAGCACTTCATCTTGATAATATTTACCAATTGAAATAGGAATTCTACAAATTTCTGTTACCTTCACCGTCGGTCCTTTCTTGATCCAGCCTATAGAATAAGGGGTATGATGCTTCTCTGTTGGTAACTTCATGTGATCCACCAGCTTTTTCGCCACAAAGTTTTCGCAGCTCCCACTATCTACGATCAAATCGCAGACCTTCTTATTGATGGAACAACAAGATCTGAAAATAGTGTGTCGTTGATTGGAGTCCTCGTGTTTCGGAGAATATAACAATCGTTGTACGACAAGGCTGACTCGATCTCCGTCCTCCTCCGCGAACTCAGCACCCTCATATGTAAGATCTTCATCAAATTCTTCATCTCCCACATCATCATTGTCGCCTTCTTCTACTAGATTCACGGTCTTGCGTTCTGGACATACGTTAGAACGATGTCCTGGCTTTCCACACCGATAGCAATTGCCTGGTATAGGCTTAGCATAAGGGTTTGGATTCTTCGGTGCAGTACGATTTGCTGGAACAGTGGTTTGATTGAAACCACCTGATTCATTGTTCGCACCCTTGAATGGAGTTCTCGTCTGATTGAACGGAGTTTGAGATGCCAGACCCTTTCCTTTGTCAGAGGAAGGGACAGAATCTGGGTTGCTTCTGCGAAAGTTTGACGAACTTCCGGGTTTCTGGTCCATGAGTTCTGCCTTCAGCGCCATGTTATTGGCTTCCTCGATGGTCCACACCACGTGTAAGCCAATCCGATCTCGGATCCAAGGCTTTAACCCGTTAAGGTATCGGGCCACACGTTGTCCATCGGTTTCTGCGATGTTATTTCTATCCGAAAGCCTCAAAAACTCAGCAGTATAATCAAATACCGATCGATTACCTTGGCGACAGTTCTGATATAGTTGGAATAGATATTGTTCATAATCTGGTGGAAGAAATCGTTCCAACATTAGTGGCTTCATCCGCCTCCATGAACGAATAGGTGCCTTCCCTTGTCGCTGCCGAGTCTTCTGGAGTTGATCCCACCAAACGGCTGCACCGCTCTTCAATCGAAAAGCCACCAATTTGATCATCTTTTCTTCTGGGACCTCCATCATCTCAAAGAATCTTTCGACCTCTGAGATCCAATCGAGAAAATCCTCGATCTGCATATTACCATTGAAGTACGGGATATCTGCCTTCAATCGGTAATCATTGTGTTCCATACGCCGCCCTCTCGGCTGATATACTTGAAACCCGTCACCTTCATCATCCGAGTCTTCCTCATCATCAGGTTGATAACGATTGGGACGTCGAACGGTGTTTTGAGCAATAGGTCGGCCTTGGGCAATTCCCTCGGCGCGTCTCCTATCACCTTCAGGATGCCTGTTGTTGGCGTTGAGGTTTAGGCCAGCGATCATCGTACGGATCTCCTGCATTTGATCTCGCTGTTCCTCGACCGCCTTCCAC
The DNA here is from genome assembly GCA_030737835.1 of Acorus gramineus. Taxonomy (NCBI): domain Eukaryota; kingdom Viridiplantae; phylum Streptophyta; class Magnoliopsida; order Acorales; family Acoraceae; genus Acorus; species Acorus gramineus. Next base: position 6,234,692 of record CM060848.1, read on the forward strand.
AGATCCTCCAATCCACGACCAGCGTCATTAGATTGGTCGTCTCCCCCTCCGTTATTTGCCATCACAACAAGGCAAACCTCACTCTGATACCACCTAACGCAGTGTGGAACGATAGAAAGATCCAACCAGCGTTGAGATCTCATAAACTCCCTGAATCCACAAGGAATCCTTGAATCCACAAGGAAGAAAGCCCCACAATACAGGAAATTCGAAATATTATTGATAAAAAACTTGTCAACCCTAAATTATAAGTCTGCTATTTATACTAATAACATAAAGTT